>JASTWF010002690.1:0-19000 GCA_030390025.1 Squalus acanthias
TGATGAAAGAGCGCCGTTTACAATGCGCTCGAAATTGTTTAGTGCTCTGCCGCAACCGCCCCGCTCTCCGGACTTTAGTGCCCCAAGAGAAGTGGTTCGCACTTCACTGCCCTCTTTTGAGCGCTGAAACTGAATTTCGCGGGAGACGAGAATGATTAGCGCCTGCCGCTAATTTTTCAACTTTTTAAGTTTTAGCGCCCCGAACGGGGCTGTACCCAATTTCTCCCCCAATATTATGTCTTCTAGAGAGATGTTATAGAAGAGAGTCCACCAAATAGAAAAAAGGAAAAACCAGAGTTGGAAACAGAATGGGAAAGTCAACCTATTCTACTAGCTCAAGCTTCCAAAAAAAAATTAGACACCCTCTTGAAAAGTGAGGAAAGGTGTTGGAAATACACGCCAGGCATGCCAGCAGTAAGAGATTGGTTAACCATTTGGTTGTATATCCTTCTTCACAACTTCAGCTGCAACAATGGGTCTACACTCAAAGCATTAATGCTGACAGACCGGCTGTGTGTTTCCTGAATCATCTTGTTGTTTGAGGAGAAACAGTACTATCTCGAAACAGAAAGCACAATCTGCTGGTTAGGCTCCATCTCCCCCTCCCCCCCACCACCCCCGCTCTTTATCTGCTACTCTACAATGTCAGTTTGGCAGCAATATTTATAATTTTTATCATGTACCCAGAGATACCTGTACCCTGAGATTCATGAACTCCGAGGACTCTGTACCCCGATACTCCTGTATTCAAAGGGGCAGCCACTCCCACCAAACCCTTCATCCCTGTAACCATTTCAACAAACTCCCATCGAACCCGCCACCCCATTAACCATATCCCCAAACTCTCATATCACCCTCCATTTCATTAACCATAGCTCCAAACTCCCACCAAACCCTCCGCCTTATTAACCAGGGATGAGAGATTACAGTTATGTGGATAGACTGGAGAAGCTGGGTTGTTCTCCTTGGAGCAGAGAAGGCTAAGAGGAGATTTGATAGAGGTGTTCAAAATCATGAAGGATTTAGACAGAGTAAATAAAGAGAAACTGTTTCTAGTGGCTGATGGGTCGATAATGAAAGGGCACAGATTAAGGTGATTGGCAAAAGAACCAGAGGTGACATAAGGAAAAATGTTTTCATGCAACGAGTGGTTAGGATTTGGAATGCACTGCCTGATAGGGTGGTGGATACAGATTCAATAGTAGCCTTCAAAAGGGAATTGGATAAATACTTGAAGGAGAAAGATTGCAGGGATATGGGGAAAGTGCCGGGGAGTGGGACTGACTGGATTGCTCTTCGAAAGACCCAGCGCAGACTCGATGGGCCGAATGGCCTCCTTCCGTGCTGTGCTATTCTATGATTCTGATTGACACCATTTGCCTCAGATTCTATCAAAATCCTAAGGCAAACTTTTGGCTTCTGTCGATTGCTGTCAGCTTAATGTGAATGGATCTGTTTTTATCTCCTAGGTTCTGTGCTGAAGGGGCCCTTGAGATTCTCAGCTGAACTGTCAGTCTATGTTCATTCACTTGCCCTGTTTTTTTAATTTGCTGGTTGCTTGTCCCCCTGCTCAGTGTGAAATCCTTTGGAGAGTTCTGTCGAGCTCTCATGGTTAAAAATTGCCATTTGGCTCCTGTCAGTCAGACACACAGAATCTCTGTTCTATTTATATGCGTCACAGTAAACTCACTGTGTCCAGCCCAGCTGCTCGACAGTTATGGGTCATTGTCACTGCCAGGCTATTGAGAGAGAAATGTTTCTTCAACGTTAGTGTATGCTGAAGGATCTTAAAGGGGTGCTTGCCATTGGGAATTTCCAGCTTCTTAAAGGCCTTCTTTCTAGCAATTACAATGACAGGGTGGAAATTCAAGCCTTTAACTGCTGCAAATTCAGCAGAGTTTCTGCTCAGTTTGACAGCTGCTGCTTTCTTCACAGTATTTCCATGATAATTGCATCATTTGAATTGGCTCTGACACATCTTGTTTTCATATCAGAAACTGGAAATGCTGCCTCACCTTTTAGATTTGTTCCATTGCTAACCTTCCGCTTTAGACTGTTGACTCCCTCTTTATCAGAACCAGGTCCCCAACTCCAGTCACAAGGACAAGCCAACGTGTGCTCCAGTGATCTCCGGTGCCAACATTAATGGTGCCTCGCGATTGGCTGACGGAGCGAAACACTGTCCGTGCCCCTTAGAGCGCGACACCTGGGAGCAGGTAGCAGATGCACAATAAGGCTCACTGACTTGCAATTTCAAATAGATTGTGAGACCTGAACCCAGAGCCCTCCACTAATTAGCAGCACATTAAAGCAAGCGCATAGTCCAGGAAAGGTGTTTTAATTCAGTCCAATCTTAGAGCTGCACACAGCAATCAGGGCATTGTTCCCCCTATCTCTATGTCCCCATTTCTCCCACTTGCTGCAGCTGTTAGCCCCCAAATGTATAAATTGAGATATCTGCACACCTTCAAGGACAGTGGGCCGTATTTTCCGATCGGAGGCTTCCTGTGTGCGAAGGCCTCCGATCTGGAAAAAATCTACGGACTTACCTGAGGGCTCGCGAGGTGCGTATACTTCCATTCCTGGGCCTCTCCAACTCAAAATGTGCAGGGCCCACGTATCCCAGGGGCGCATGCGGGATCACGTGGGCCATGGGGAGCCAATAGGAGAAGGGAATCTCCCTTCATACACTTGACAGATAGACCTGTCAAATATATGAATGGAGATCACCCCAAAAACACACTAAAACATTAATTTTTTTTTAAATTACGTTTTTAAAATGAGCTGAAATTACAATAAATTAAATATTTCAAACAAAAATTTAATTTTTTGAAAAAAACAATTAAAGTTTTTTACAGGGCTAAAAATAAACGTACCTTTTTTTAAAAAGTATTTTTAAATGATAAATGAGTGAAATTTAAAAAAAAAACTTTTTTCAACTCTTATGCTGGTAAAAGCAGGCCTTACGCCTGCTTTTACCAGGCGTAAGATTTCTAAGGGTTTTCTGCGGGGGGAGGTTCTGCAGAAAGCGGAACTATCCGCCCGCAGAGGCTCTTCTCCAGGGCAGCCGGAGGATCTGTCAAGAGCATTCTTGACGGATCGGAAATGCCGTTTTCCAGCGCATGCGCTTGGCATGCCTGAAACCGGCATTTCCGATGTCCCTACGGGTGGATACACAGCGCATACACACCCGTAGTGATCGGAATATATCGCCCAGTATCTTAGACCTTCCAATTTTGCCTCATTTTCAGGGCGACACTTTTGAACAATCCCCTACATTGGGGTAGATTTTGTCTTTGTATTAAACAGCTGATAGCGAATCGCCAGCCCGTTTTACATCTCTCTCCATTTTTATTTCTATTGACTTCAGCTTCTCGTGAGGCTGACACCATGAATGGGTGTAAGATCCCTCGTGATTCTGGGGCTCGAGAGGAACATGTTTAAGCTTTGAGGAGTTTCTATTCAACGAAAGCAACAATTAATAAATGTCAACACAAAAGCAAAATACTGCTGGACATCTGAAATACAAACAGAAAATGCTGGAAATACTCAGCAGGTCAGACAGCATCTGTGGAGAGAGAAACAGAGTTAACGTTTCAGGTCAATGACCTTTCATCAGAGCTGGGAAAAGTTGGAGATGTAACAGGTTTTAAACAGTTACAGAGGCTGGGAAAGCGGGGAGGGGAGGAAAGAACAAAAGGGAAGGTCTGTGATAGGGTGGAAGGCAGGAGAGATTAAATGACAAAAGGGATGATGGTGCAAGGCAAAAGGGAGATGGTAATGGGACAAGTTAAGAAACAAAATATGGGTCGCAAGAAGCTGAAAATGACAAAAGCAGAATCATTACCAACAGCTGCTATCTGAAAAAATTGGAGCAATGGTTATGGTCTGAAATTGTTAAACTCAATGTTGAGTCCAGGAGGCTGTACAGTGCCTAATTGAAAGATGAGGTGCTGTTTCTCAAGCTTCCATTGAGCTTCATTAGAACAGTGGAGGAGGCCGAGGACAGAGAGGTCAGAGAGGGAGTGGGGCGGAGAACTAAAGTGGCAAGCGACCGGAAGCTCGGGGTCATACTTGCGGACTGGACGGAGGTGTTCAACAAAACGGTCACCCAACCTGCGTTTGGTCTCCCCAGTGTGGAGGAGACTGCATCGTGAGCAGTGAATACAGTATGCTAAATCAAAAGAAGTACAAGTAAATCGCTGTTTCACCTGGAAGGAGTGTTTGGTGCCCCGGAGGGTGGGCAGGGAGGAGGTAAAAGGGCAGGTGTTGCATCTCCTGGGCTTGCACGGGAAGCAATGCTCCCCCTAAGGTTTCCCCAGGCGGCCGCGCACCAATCGCGAGGTCCCGCACAGTCCGTTCACCGGCTGTACCGCTGGAAGAGATACGGCGCATGTGTGGCCGTGCACCGGTCGCACAGCAGATTTAAAGGGCCCGCACAGGGAAAAAAATAGAGGGAGCATTGACGGGAAGGTGCCATGGGAAAGGGAAGGGTGTTGGGGGTGATTGAAGCGTGGAGCAGGGTGTGGTGGAGGGTACGGCCCCTTTGGCATGCTGAAAGGGGAAGGGAGGGGAAGATGTGTTTGGTGGTGGCATCACGCTGGAGGTGGTGGAAATGGCGGAGGACAATCCATTGTGTGCGGAGGCTGGTGGCGTCACCTTGTGAGGTTGAGGAGTTAAAGCAGATGTTGTTATTTATAAATAGCGGGACACTATGATCCTGTGACCGAATGCCTGACTTGACACACAATACTCTCGAAACATTCACAGTCCAACACCGGGTCTGCATCTCGGAGCCGACAGACTCTTGCTTCATGGGGGAGGGTGGAATGCAGAGAGTAAATGTCACTCACAGCAATTCTCAATGAAAAGTCTTCCTCACTGGGGCCGCTGGTAAATTTTGAGAGAGCAACAGCGTCCGATAACTATTAAACGGCCTGCTTGGAAACAGAGTAAAAGTTAAAAATCTGCTTGAAGGAGCTCTCACCCTCTGAATCCAACAATCTAAAAAAAGTCCTTGGTGAAAACCTGAAAGTGAGCATTTTTATGGAACAGAATAGCACAGTGAATTCTCCGGGCTTGTTCCTGGAATGTTGGAGATTCCCGTTAGCTGTGAGTGAAATCCACGGAGTTCCAAAAACAGTATGTACGGAAATCTACGTCCCAAGTGGGAGAGTGAGCAGGTATCCCTTTAAGAATCAGCCAGTTCAAGAGTGGGTCAGTGAAAGGGCACATTGAACTTCAGTGTCATGGATGTGGGGGCAGGGAAGGGGTAAATGCCTTTGTGGGTTTATGTGCTTTTGCACTCAAATGATTTGCTGATGCCTTTTGAGGTAAGGGATGTCATTGCTGAGGAATGGAATATTCCCCGTCTCAGGCACCTGGTGTCAGCATCAAGCAATCCATCGCTCAACAAAACTCCCCCTGTTTTTTGCCCCAACGATGGGTCTCAACCCCAACTGCAGAAGAGCACCCCTTACTGCGCCGTGGTGCCTTTTCCGTTTCCCATACCAACCCATCCTCAGACCGGTCCAAACACATTACAGCTTTGCAGCTAGAGGGGTCTGGGTTGGATTTAAACCCAGGTCCAGGGGTGAAAGGTCAGCGCCTAATCCACTCAGTTCTCCACTCTTGGCGGGATTCGGGTGTGAAGAGGACCAGAATGGCAAGCACCCTCAAGCACAGCGAATGGCACACATTCTGATTAGCGGGCAAAAGGCATTAGTGTAGCAAAGGGGACACCACACACTTCAACGAGCCCATTGTGAAAAGAAAGCATCAGATGAAGAAGATCCTATGGCCCACTTGAACTCATTGTTCCAACCTTACTGGCTTCCCGTTACAGCAGTAACTGCATTCCCAGTTTCTGTTGGGCCAATTAGAATCATAGAATTATAGAAGTTTACGGCACAGAAGGAGGCCATTCGGCCCATTGTGTCCGTGCCAGCCGAAAAAGAGCTATCCAGCCTAATCCCACTCTCCAGCTCTTGGTCCGTAGCCCTGTAGGTTACGGCACTTCAAGTGCATATCCAAGTATTTTTTAAATGCGATGAGGTTTTCTGCCTCTATCACCCTTTAAGGCAGTGAGTTCCAGACCCCCACCACTCTCTGGGTGAAAACATTTCTCCTCAACTCCCCTCTAATCCTTCTACCAATTACTTTAAATCTGTGCCCCCTGGTTATTGACCTCTCTGCTAAGGGAAGTAGGTCCTTCCTATCCACTCTATCTAGGCCCCTCATCATTTTATACACCTCAATTAGGTCTCCCCTCAGCCTCCTCTGTTCCAAAGAAAATAACCCCAGCCTATCCAATCTTTCCTCGTAGCTAAAATTGAAGCCCTCCGGTGCGTATTGCCTTCCTTTTCTCACTTCCCCTTCTGATCTCCTCACAAGGAGATACCTTGTCCTCCTTGGTATGGACTAAGCCACTTGTGGAAAACCCCAAATGTTGTCCTGGCTCTTCTGTCATTGCACACGTCAAGCCAGAGAACTTCGTACTGCAGCTTTTCCTGCTTTGCTGGATTGACTACTTCATTCACCCCGGTGTCCCTGACAAAAATGACATCCTTTTAAAAACATAGAAACATAGAAAAATAGGATCAGGAGTAGGCTATTCGGCCCTTTGATCCTGCTCCGCCATTCAATATGATCATGGCTGATCCTCTATCACAATAACATATTCCCGCTCTCTCCCCATACCCCTTGACGCCTTTTGCGTCTAGAAATCTATCTATCTCCTTCTTAAATATATTCATGATGCGGAGATGCCGGTGTTGGACTGGGGTGGACAAAAGTGAGAAGTCGCACAACACCAGGTTATAGTCCAACAGCTTTATTTGAAATCGAAAGCTTGTGATTTCAAATAAAGCTGTTGGACTATAACCTGGTGTTGTGCGACTTCTCACTTAAATATATTCAGTGACTTGGCCTCCACAGCCTGTGGTAGAGAATTCCTCAGGTTCACCACCCTCTGAGTGAAGAAATTTCTCCTCATCTCAGTCCTAAATGTCCTACCACGTATCCTGAGACTGTGACCTCTCGTTCTAGAGCCCCCAGCCAGGGGAAACATCCTCCCTGCAACCAGTCTGTCTAGCCCTGTCAGAATTTTATACGTTTCAATGAGATCCCCTTCATTCTTTGAAACTCTAGTGAATACAGGCCTTGTCGACCCAATCTCTCCTCATACGACAGTCCTGCCATCCCAGGAATCAGTCTGGTGAACCTTCGCTGCACTCCATCTATGACAAGTATATCCTTTCTTAGGTAAGGAGACCAAAACTGCACACAGTACTCCACGTGTGGTCTCACCAAGGCCCTGTATAACTGTAGTAAGACATCCTTGCTCCTGTACTCAAATCCTCTGTCCTTTCCCGCAATTCTTTCTTAACGCCCTTCACCCTTGTAAGTTATACTCACTTCCATCATCTTAACTTTGTCTCTCGGATTTGTAAAACATTCTAAGACACCAGTGGATAAAGTTCAACTATTTTATTTTGAATTCTGCTGGCGTTCATGTATGTACATCTAATTTTACTCTTTGCCCCCTTAACCCCTGCTCTAGTTGTCTGGCCTTGCTGTCTGGGTAATGTGATACTCCTTCTGAAGCTGTATTGTTGGACCTTTCCTGATTACTTCCATTATCTTGTCTGTGCTTGTGTCAAGCCCTGACCACACGCTGCCCCCATCGCTTCCTCTCACCTCATTTAAAAGTGGCACCACTATTCCCGGCTAGAATGGAGATGATTGGGTAATTCCCCCGTCAATCACGTCTGGAGGCCGCACTGCTGTACGTGACTGGGATTGGTTTTATGCACAGAATTTGTATACTGTAACCATCTTCCACTCACTGCATTTTTCTGGAGAAATCACCCTGTTGTAGTCAGGAGATGTTGGTGCAGTTTCGGTCATGAGTTCTGTTTGCTGTCGTCCGTAGCGATGCTTTTTAAATAGACTCTGTGGACTGTTTGCTATAGAGCGCTGTTTAAATAGACTCTGTTTGTTGAATGAATAGACTCTGTTTGCTGTAATATAGACTGCTTGCTGTGGGTCTTGCCGTAAGCCCCGCCCTAGCCTCCAACTCTTGGGCTGACACAGTTGGGTCAATAGACACTCTGTTTAAAAGATGCTTGTTTCAGCCCAATTAGTTGTATCAGTGCTTGGGAAACTTTTCATCACAAAAGGTTTTTTGCTCGGTGATCTTCCAGCTTTTGAGATTGCCAGTGCCTATCAAAACCGAGCTCCTCCAAATCACCAGGAAAGAGACTTGGGGGGAAAAATTGGGTTGCTTTGCGCCTCCCGTTAGTGCCCTAAGAGGGTGTGGCGCTGCGGCACGTAGCGCCACGATATTCCCTCGGAGCGCCCCAAGAGGGAGGCGGGGCGCTTCCAGTAGCGCCCTGCTTCCCTCTTGGGGCACAACCACTCAATTTTGGTCACGGAGGCGCTAATTTTTCCGGGGCGCTAAAAGTAGCGTCCCGGCGAAGTTAGCGCCCCAAAGGGGGAGCGACTCAATTTTTAGCCCTTGGTCTTTAATGTTACAAAGAACTCAGGTCTCTCCATCTTTCACCTTTTGTCTTTCTACCTCTGTTTTGCTCTCTGATTTTCTCTGTCTTTCCTTTTCTCTCTAATTTTCTCTGCCTCCAACTGTATCTCCCTGCCTCCATGGGGATTATGTTAACTTTGGGCGATGGTGTAGTACAGACAATATCGAATTAGCCCATTATACACATCGCCCGATTTCTCTTTCTATTGAAGTCAATAGAAGGGAATATCGGGCCAAGTGGGTAATGTGCGGCTAATGCGTTATCGCCCATTTTATACCATCACCGAAAGTTAAAATTACCCTCCATGTCTTTCCCTCTCTGCCCCCATGTCTTTCTCTACCCCCATGTCTTTCCGTGCTCCCTGTCTCCATTTCCCATGAGATACAGCCTGTGGAGTTCAATTGCAGGCATTACATTAAAAAGTAGAGAGAATGCGCTGCACTCTGACAGCTGCCATGGTCCTTTGTCATTGCTGAATTAGTATGATGTGTTTGTTGATTATGCGTTGAAGTAATTATTTTCATGCTGGCAGGGGACCACTGAGGCTGCAATTTAAGTAGGCAGAAGTCTATCTCCATTAATATGCTTTGATCTCAAGTGATCAATAATCAGATGGAATCAGGGATACATGATCCTGATGGAAAGCACTTAACAGGAAGTGACTCACATCACTGGCTGTGGGATTTAAACATCCCAGTGATGTCCTGGCACCATCTTTGGAATCCTATTAGCTTTTTCCTATTGCTCACACCTTTTCCCCTCCAAATACTGTAACTCATGGGCTCTCCGCCACGATCTGCAGTGGAATCCTTCTTGAGTTTTAGTCATTCCCCGCATGTACCAATTCCAGGCAGAGGTTGGGCAGCCCACCCTGCAGCCACACTCCTGACAACGTCACCTTGGAAAACCACTATATGGTGGGCGATGGCTTCCCGGAAATAAACTTCCTGTCCGCTGTTCTCTCTTCTCCCAGCGGCTGGCGGAGGTCATCTGCTCGGACCGGAGAGAAGAACAATGAAAGGGGAAAGTATTCCGAAAGCTCTGGCAGTGCCAATAACTGGCACAGAGTGAGATCGATAACTGCTCCTTCGAGAACATAAGAACATAAGAAATAGGAGCAGGAGTTGCCCATTCGGCCCCTCGAGCCTGCTCCGCCATTCAATAAGATCATGGCTGATCTTCTACCTCATCTCCACTTTCCTGCTCTATCCCCATATCCCTTGATTCCCTTAATATTCAAAAATCTATCGATCTCTGTCTTGAATATACTCAACAACTGAGCCTCCACAGCCCTCTGGGGTAGAGAATGCCAAAGATTCACCACCCTCTGAGTGAAGAAATTTCTCCTCATCTCAGTCCTAAATGGCCGACCCCTTATTCTGAGACTGTGACCCCTGGTTCTAGACTCCCCAGCCAGGGGAAACATCCTCCCTGCATCTACCCTGTCAAGCCCTGTAAGAATTTTGTATGTTTCAATGAGATCACCTCTCATTCTAATAAACTCCAGAGCATACAGGCCTAGTCTACTCAATCTCTCCTCATAGGACAATCCCCCCATCCCAGGAACCAGTCTGGTGAACCTTTGTTGCACTCCCTCTATGGCAAGTATATCCTTCCTTAGGTAAGGAGACCAAAACTGTACACAATACTCCAGGTGTGGTCTTACTAGGGCCCTATATAATTGCAGTAAGACGTCTTTACTCTTATACTCAAATCCTCGTGTAAGAAAGGCCAAAATACCATTTGCTTTCCTAATTGCTTGCTGTACCTGCATGTTAACTTTCAGTGATTCTTGTACAGGGACACCCAGGTCCCTCTGAACACCAACATTTCCCAATCTCTCATCATTTAAAAAATACTCTGCTTTTCTATGACTCATGGTAAAGAGCTTGTGAGCAGAACTAAGGAGGACGGTATTTAAAGGGAAAAAGCTTGTATACGCACACATATACACACACACAGGCACACATGGACACACGTACACGTACGTGCACATGCAGATACACATACACACGTGTGCACACAAACACGCTCACAGACATATACAAACACACACAAACACATTTGCGCACACACACACGCAAGAGACGGACACGCACACACAGAGACGGGTTGCTGCAGCTTTCTGAGAGTAGGGGAAACTGCAGTCAAATTGCGACCATCAGATTTCACTGAGGTCTCCCTATTAAATTGTGCACCTTTCTAGTTTGAGCTCATGAAGGTACTAATCTGGTCACAATGCCAAATGTGGACGCCGGCTATGCACGCGCGCCATTTTTAATCGGTGCTGCTGCACAGGACTTGGGCCTGAACACTGGCCGGGCAGGACTACAGTCCGAGCAGGTCAAAGCAATCAGTCCAGGCATCACATTGGGGAAAGGGTCCTGCAGGACATGGCCGTCTGGGAAAGGTTAAAGGAGACTGGTCACTGAGGCATGCATTTCTCCAAATGTTATTGAAGTTGGGGAGGATAGAAACAGAGGGCAATATCGACAGAAAGGCACGGCATTGATTTGGGAAGTTCCAAAGACTGGGACCGAGGCAAGACTTGTAAAGTTTAGATACTTTTGCAGAAAGCACTCAGTGGTTAGAGGTGCTGCAGACTGTTGCAGGGCTGGGTACCAGCGCACCTCGCAACTCGACCTCCTCCCAGTAAATTTACCCAAATCAAGTCAGAGAGAACGAGGTGGGAATGGGGCGGTCGCGCCCTGAATATGTTGGGGAAGGACGCACCGCCCTGGTCCCACCATCGCTATTGCCATGGCAATCATCGCCCGTGACAACCGGAGCCCCCTTCCTCCCCGCGCACAAGTCAGCCGGTCATACCATTTAAAATGCATATCTGCGTCCGATGATGTGCTTAGGACCCTGATTGTCATTTGTGAACAGTACTGTGTTTTTATCGCTAATGCGTATTTTTGTGAACTCTGCTCACACACAAATCTCATGGGCAGAGCCAGTCAAAGACACGACAGAGAGAGATTATTTCCATAAAATTACTGAACTCATGGGATTTGCTGACCTCTTGGTTCATTTTCATTTATAGGGACAATGTCACCATGGCAACAAATCCCTCAAGAGAAATTAAAGGTGCGATAACATAGAATGATGAAATGCTCACAGCCCCTTTGCCACTGCACATTGTTTTTTTTTTAAGTTTTAAAAGAAGATAAAACTCTCAAACTTGCAACGTGCCACATGGAGTTATCGAGCTGCTGATGTGGGAATGGGCCCTGGGAGGAAGGAGAAGGTGATTCCTTCACTCGGAATGTGCCTCACCCTCACAAACACACACACACACTAGGCACTACACAAGGGGGACGTCATTCACCAGCTCAGAAAAATCACCTTCAGGCTAAGTAATTAAGGAGAGCTGATTTTAAATTCAAACTACTGCTTTGAATGTAACAAAACTGGGTGGTTTTTGCATCTGCACCTCACAGCCCTGACCAACGTTCCTCTGAGAAAAACAATTCTGTTGTGAACATGGATCCCTGAACAAGTTGAAACCCAACTCGCTGCTGAATAATCTGAAAGTTTGTACCCCAGCTTATTATAACTGTGAAACAATACAACTCAGTGACTGTTGGGCACAGGGACCAGTGGTTTTAGGTACAACCCAATAGAGTAAGGGTCTTTCTGAGGTAAGGTCACTTCCTGAAGGTTTGAACAAACCTGTGGCTCAGATCATAGCACAAGGAAGCACCTAGATATGAGACCCTGTCCACTAACCTTTCCCAATAATCAGATATAAGCCAGAGCCAGCTCCTGATTTATTCAGAGCAGCTGATGTATTCAGAGGACCTGACTGATGGACTTTGTCTTCCTCACTCTTAGGAGTGCCTTCCAGCAACTGAGGATGAAGGCACCCTTCCCGGTGAAGACGGGGATTGTAGGCGCGCCCTATACGTAGCACTGTCAGCCGTGGCTCAGTGGGTAGCACGCTCACCTCTAGTCAGAAGGTTGTGGGTTCATAGTCCCACTCCAGAGACTTGAACACAAAATCTAGGCTGACACTCCCAGTGCAGTGCTGAGGGAGGGATGCACTGTCGGAGGTGCCGTCTTTTGGATGAGACGTTAAAGCGAGGTCCCATCTGCCCCCTCGGGTGGACGTAAAAGATCCCATGGCACGATTCCAAGAAGAGCAAGGGGAGTTCTCCCCGGTGCCCTGGCCAATATTTGATACCCAACCAACAACACCAAAAAAACCCAGATTATCTGGTCATTGTCTCATTGTTGTTTGTGGGACCTTGCTGTGCACAAATTGGCTCTCGCATCAACATACATGGACGAAATAAATGTTGGACTGCAAAATAGGGTAGATTCTGAAAACTGACAACTACAAACAGGTCAGATTTTTTGCACTCGGTTCCATCTATCGATCATTTTCTGATGGTTTATGTAATTTGGTTTGTCAGAATTCCATCATCAAACTAATTTGCAAAAAAAAAGCTCCAATCAATTGCAAGTTAACTCAGCTACTGACAGCTCCCTATAATCTGTTAGTGTCTTCACTGACCGATGCTGCATCTCTCCGACAGGTATCAACTCTGCGTGACAGTCCTTGTCTACTTCCTGCCTCTGATGGTGATGGGGTTTGCTTACACTGTTGTGGGCATGACCCTGTGGGCAAGCGCGATTCCCGGAGATTCCTCAGACAGGTACAGGGAGCAGATGAATGCCAAGAGGAAGGTGAGTGAGTCCCACTCAGAAACGCCACAACTTTTCTTCAACCACCTGACAGCTGGGATTTAGGAGGCAGTGGCGGGGGTGGGGGGTGGGGGGCAGGGGATGGTGTGGAGAGAAGTGATACCCTTTGTGTGCAATTAGCTACTTTGGGCTGGATTTTGATACTGGGGCGGGTTGGGGTCGTGGCATCCACTTTTCGTGTTATCCACCCGACTGCAATTGGATGTGGGAGATTGATGCGATTTTCGCCTAATTGGGCAATTGAGTTCTAGCATGTGGGAACCCATGAACCAATTAGTGTTTTCAGTCTGAAAGTTGCCTCTGATGATGTCATCATTGCTGCTGCATTGAAGGTCTTCAAAGACTGCCTGGCCTTTGCTGTGAGAGGACCTGGATGCAAAATGAGCAGCAGCAGCCCTAAGTCTGCTCCCAGATATTTTTGCACCACCACTCCCAGATATGTCTCCCATCCACCACCACTCCCAGATATGTCTCCCATTCACCACCACTCCCAGATATGTCTCCCATCCACCACCACTCCCAGATATGTCTCCCATCCACCACCACTCCCAGATATGTCTCCCATTCACCACCACTCCCAGATCGATCAGCCAGCCAGCCAGCCAGCCAAATGTGCTCCCGCCAGGTTTCACATTCGTGGTTCAGAACAGGCGTGCTTCACGTAGAAAAAGGGTTAAAATCACAAAGGCCTTTCAAAATGGCATTATAGAGGCAATTTAGTGCTTGTTAAGGGCCTTAACAGCCTAGCGGGACGGAGTCGGGACCAGCAGACACGATTTAATGAAAATGGCATGGAGGCGGGCTTGTGCCCCCACACGCCTCCAAACCCACCTCCACGGGTCAATGAAAATCCAGCCCTTTGTTTTCAACAGAAAATAAGAATGAGACAATCAGCAGCGAGATTATACCTTTTTATTGTAAACTACACCGTCTGATTTATTTCTTCAATTCAATTCAATTAAAAAAAAATGACAAAATAAATCTCAACAGCCATGGTTCCTATTCCTTGAGTACTGTAAGCAACTTCTTCATGGAATTTTGAACCTCTTCGGAAGGGGCCCTTGTTCGTCCAGTAACCGAACAAATTTGAGGAACATATCCCTTACCTTTTCATAGAATCATACAGCACAGAAAGGGGCCGTTCGGCCCATCGTGCCTGTGCCAGCTCTTTGAACGAGCTATCCATTTAGTCCCATTCCCCTGCAAATTTTTGCCCTTCAAGTATTTAACCAATTCCCTTTTGAAAGTTATTATCGAATCTGCTTCCACCTCCCTTTCAGGCATCTACTTCTTCCCCATCTTCCCTCCCGCTCCTTCCCTTTACTTCCTCTTGCCCTGTAGAGACTCCCCATTGGCCGTTGAGGTAAAGCCCCATCACTGGGGCTAGCCCGGCACAGATGGGGCAGTTCCAGTTCGATGGAGAATCTGAGCTCCTGGAGCTGGCTGGTCCATGAAATCAGTCTCCCTGAGAACTCTACGTCTAATCAGTGCCAGTCCCTTTAAACAAGTATAGAGTAGAACCATACGAATTACAGCGGGAAGCCACTGGCCGTGAAATTGGTTCTCGCGAGTAGTGTGAAGCGGGTTCATAGCGAATCGTCAACCTGTTTTACACCACACACGGTTTTCTTTTCCATTTACTTCAATGTCTTCAATCAGGATGCCAGTTGGCTATGAGTCCATTGCGCGCTACTGGTGTAGAGCAATTTCACCCCCATTTAGTCCACTGAACCTGTGCCCGTGCCAACTCATCAACTGGAACAAATCCCATTCCCCTGCCCTTTGCCACCGCCCATCCCCCCCCCCCTCCCCACCCCACCACCACCCATATACTTTGTCCCACACAAATGTTTTACAAAGGATGTAAAGATAAACTTTATATGAATTGCTACAGATGGGTAGCAGCTGGTGAATCGGTCCTGGGCCACTCACACATCTCCAAGCTCCTGGTTAAAGAGTAGCAGGAGCACGGGTCTAGCAAGAGGTAACTTTATCCATGACGTGTTTGAAATGAAATGGCTCCAAAATAGTAGTAAAATTGCAGTAGACACTGCTTCCGAGATCTTTGCCATTCCTCAACTGAGTTCTATTTGTGGATAGTGACTCCCAGGGACTGGGTAGGCATTGCCATTTCACCTCTGGCTTTGAATCCAGACCAGATTGATGGGATGACAACAGTCACTACACTTCAATAATACTGAATCCATCTATCCATCTATCTATCCATCTTTCTTTTTCTTTCTTTCTTTCTTTCTTTCTTTCTTTCTTTCTTTCTTTTTCTTTCCCTCTCTCTTTCTTTCTCTCTCTCTGTCTTTCTCTCTCTCTTTCTGTCTCTCTGTGTCTTTCTTTCTCTCATCTTCCTTCCTTCCTTCCTTTCTTTTTTCTGAAAATATTCTACGCCTCCGTGCTGAGATTCCTGCTTTGATCAACACAAAAATCCCAGAGGCTCAACCGACCCAGACTCTGAATAAAGCAATGAAGCCATGCTGTATTTGGGAATCGAAGCCCTACTGCGGAGATTTGAATAATCTATAAGCTGCCCTTTCTCCCCGGCCGCAGGTGGTGAAGATGATGATCGTGGTGGTGACCACCTTCGCTGTGTGCTGGCTGCCCTATCACATCTACTTCCTGCTGTACCTCTTCCACCCTGAGATCTACCAGAAGAAGTACATCCAGCAAGTGTACCTGGCCATTATCTGGCTCGCTATGAGTTCCACAATGTACAACCCCATCATCTATTGCTGCCTCAATGACCGGTAAGTCTCAACTGGAGAAAGGAAGCTCCCCCACCCTCATTAGACGAAGGTCCTGACCAACACATTTAAGTCAGCCGGACAATGGAAAATTCCCCAGGGTTAGTGGCAACCAAACTGGGTGAGGGTAAAAGCCTCCCACACCACTTCCCCCAAGCACTATGCCAACATAGGAAATCCTGCTAAGCCTGTGTGTTTATAATGTATACGGTGCACCATCAGTTCCACAAGGGGACAAGCTATAGGGGGAGAAATTCAGTTGGTTAGCGCTTCCCGTTAGCACCAGGCGGGGGCGCTAACGGGCGCTAATGAAGTAGCGCCAGGGCGAGGCGAATCCAGTGCCGCACGCCAAATCCAGTCGCCCCTTAGCACCGCGGCTAACAGTTAGCACCTGGGGCTTTAGCGCCAGGCAGATCATGACGTCAGTGAGTGTGCAACAGTCACTGAGCGCCCGATCTGCCAAATTGATTGTCGCCCCCTGCCTTAGCGCCTCGCCCCGACAACTTCAGGGAGAAGAGGCGTGAAGCCGGCACATGACGGCTCCAGGGGCGCTATTTAAAGGGATCAGTCGCAGCTGTCAGGTTAGTGCTGTTTCACTGCTTCCTTGTCAGTTTGTGATTGTGGAAGAGTTTAATTCAGTCATTTAAAGGTTCCTTAGTATCAGGAGTGTTGTGGCTACTAAAAATTTGTTACATTTATCTGACAAATTTCAAAGTGCTACACATCGTTACAATAATGGGGGCTGTACTGGCAGTCAACCTCACACTCTAGGATCTACTGTGGAGGGAGCGGAGGCAGCGAGAAAGATTACAAGATGTGGCCAGAGGGAGGAGGGCCATCAGGGCTCTCAACAGGAGGCCTTACCCTCCGAGGGTATTCCGAGAGCACTTCCCCGACCTCCAATAAAGCGAGGAGCAGTGCATTAGAAGGCTCCGCTTCAGCAAGGAGGTGGTCACCGAACTCTGCCACCTCCTGTAACCAGACCTACAGCCTCAGATCAGGGCGACCACAGCTCTCTCAGTGGCAGTCAAGGTCACCGTCGCCCTGAATTTCTTCGCCAACGGTTCCTTCCAGTCTGCAAAAGGAGATATAGCGAACATCTCGCAGTTCGCCGTCTATCGCTGCATCCGGGAGGTCACAGAGGCTCTCTACAGTAGGAGAAGGAACCTCATTTCCTTCCCCATCACCAGAGAGAAGCAGGACGAATGTGCATGTGGCTTTGCCAGGATAGCGGGCTTCCGCATGGTGCAGGGTGCCACTGACTGCACCCACGTGGCTTTGCAGGCCCCTCATAACAATCCTGAGATTTTCCGTAACCGCAAAAGCTACCACTCACTTAACGTGCAGTTGGTGTGCGACCACAGACACCGAATCCTCAATATGAATGCCCGCTATCCTGGCAGCAGCCACGATGCCTTCATCCTGTGCCAGACTGGTGTGCCAGCAATCTTCCAGCCACCACATCACGCTCGCAGCTGGCTGGTCGGAGACAAGGGCTATCCACTCTCCACCTGGCTCATGACCCCCTCTGCAACCCCAACACTCCTGCTCAGCATTCATATAATGAGAGCTATGCTGCCAACAGGGACATCATCGAGCAGACCATCGGGGTACTCAAGCAATGGTTCTGTTGCCTTGACCGCTCGGGAGGAGCCCTCCAGTACTCGGCTGAGCGGGTGTCCCATTTCTTCATGGTCTGCTGCATGCTCCACAACTTGGCCATCATGAGGGCACAGCCCTTGCCACCAGGGATTGCGGGACCACCTCAGGAGGAAGAGGGAGAGGAGGAGGAGGAGGAAGATGAGGAGGAAGGGGAAAACGAGGATGAGGAGGATGAGGAGGAGGAGGAGGAGGAGGAACAGGAGCGAGGGAGGAGGCAGCCACTCAATTGACCTTCTGGAAGGGTGGTCTGTGACCACCTCATCAGACTGCGGTTCCAATAAATTAAACCCCGGGTCCCTGTTGCTCACCACATCCCCATCATTCCATCCCTGTCACAGGCCATATCACAGCGCAAAGCTGAAATGAGAGACACCACAAAATCATCCAAAGCCAATTAATAAATTTATCAATAATCAGTGAACACATATTTAGAATTCACCCTTGTACAATCCCTTAGTGCCTCGCGTTACTGTACCTTTGCCTGCTCTAGTGCTCCTCTGAAGTGTTGGCCCAGTGGCTGCAGCAGGGCTGATGGAAGGCTGCTGAGTGTCCGTGCGGGTGACTTCAGATGGCCTTGCAGGTGCCCTCGACCAGCTCTGGGCCTGGAAGGCCCGGCTGTAGACTGCACCACCTCAGCATGGGCGGCAGCAGTCTGGGCTGGCTGGATGATTGGCAGCGACAAGGGCAATGGCGGAGTGGCCCTGGTGGGAGCAGGTTCCTGCTCCACTGACCCACTGCCACTCCCCCGGGGCAGCACCTCAGCATCGCTACCAATCTGCTGGAGCACAGATTGCTGGCCTGCTGCGACACCGTGAAAGCCCTGGTGGACGGTGGTCGACCCAGCCACGATGGCAGCAGTCAGAGCTTGCGTGGCATTAAGCTGAGACTGCATGAGAACAGTCTGAGAATCGATGGCACCAAACACAGACTACATTACAACACTAAGACATTGCTTGTCTTCCACCTGTGCTGCAATGGAAAGTGCGAAAACTCCCCTCACAATCAGGTCTGGGTCGCCACCGTCTCTCTTGGAGTCCACCATCCTTTGCAGACTGCAAATGATGGGCTCCATGGTGTGCGCTGAGCTCTGTACAATGTTGGAGATGAACTTCTCCACGCTCCTTACCATTGCTGAGAGGCTCTCAGGCACCCTTGCCATTGCACCTATCATCTCCGTGTGCATGCCCATCTTCTTCTAAAGGCCTCCCCATCGAGGTCCTCATCTGAGTCCCGTGCAGCAGGCTGCTCAGCTGCTTGCTCATTATCTGAACGCATAAAGGCACAAGAGTCGGGGTAAGGTGAGGGGAGGGGGTCAGGGAGGGAGAAAGGCATGCA
>JASTWF010002691.1:0-19000 GCA_030390025.1 Squalus acanthias
CCAACCAGACTGAGCATAGACTGTTCCCCAACCAGACTGAGCATAGACTGTACCCCAACCAGACTGAGCATAGACTGTACCCCAACCAGACTGAGCATAGACTGTTCCCAACCAGACTGAGCATAGACTGTCCCAACCAGACTGAGCATAGACTGTACCCCAACCAGACTGAGCATAGACTGTACCCCAACCAGACTGAGCATAGACTGTTCCCAACCAGACTGAGCATAGACTGTTCCCAACCAGACTGAGCATAGACTGTTCCCAACCAGACTGAGCATAGACTGTACCCAACCAGACTGAGCATAGACTGTTCCCAACCAGACTGAGCATAGACTGTACCCAACCAGACTGAGCATAGACTGTACCCCAACCAGACTGAGCATAGACTGTTCCCAACCAGACTGAGCATAGACTGTACCCCAACCAGACTGAGCATAGACTGTACCCCAACCAGACTGAGCATAGACTGTCCCAACCAGACTGAGCATAGACTGTTACCCCAACCAGACTGAGCATAGACTGTACCCCAACCAGACTGAGCATAGACTGTACCCAACCAGACTGAGCATAGACTGTACCCAACCAGACTGAGCATAGACTGTACCCAACCAGACTGAGCATAGACTGTACCCCAACCAGACTGAGCATAGACTGTACCCAACCAGACTGAGCATAGACTGTTCCCAACCAGACTGAGCATAGACTGTTCCCCAACCAGACTGAGCATAGACTGTACCCAACCAGACTGGGCATAGACTGTCCCCAACCAGACTGAGCATAGACTGTACCCAACCAGACTGAGCATAGACTGTTCCCAACCAGACTGAGCATAGACTGTACCCCAACCAGACTGAGCATAGACTGTGTACCCAACCAGACTGGGAGCATAGACTGTTCCCAACCAGACTGAGCATAGACTGTACCCCAACCAGACTGAGCATAGACTGTACCAACCAGACTGAGCATAGACTGTACCCAACCAGACTGAGCATAGACTGTTCCCAACCAGACTGAGCATAGACTGTACCCCAACCAGACTGAGCATAGACTGTTCCCAACAGACTGACTGAGCATAGACTGTACCCCAACCAGACTGAGCATAGACTGTTCCCAACCAGACTGAGCATAGACTGTTCCCCAACCAGACTGAGCATAGACTGTACCCCAACCAGACTGAGCATAGACTGTACCCAACCAGACTGAGCATAGACTGTTCCCAACCAGACTGAGCATAGACTGTACCCAACCAGACTGAGCATAGACTGTACCCCAACCAGACTGAGCATAGACTGTACCCCAACCAGACTGAGCATAGACTGTTCCCAACCAGACTGAGCATAGACTGTTCCCAACCAGACTGAGCATAGACTGTTCCCAACCAGACTGAGCATAGACTGTACCCCAACCAGACTGAGCATAGACTGTTCCCAACCAGACTGAGCATAGACTGTTCCCCCCCAACCAGACTGAGCATAGACTGTACCCCAATCCAGACTGAGCATAGACTGTCCCCAACCAGACTGAGCCATAGACTGTTCCCCAACCAGGACTGAGCATAGACTGTACCCCAACCAGACTGAGCATAGACTGTACCCAACCAGACCTGAGCATAGACTGTTACCCAACCAGACTGAGCATAGACTGTACCCCAACCAGACAGAGCATAGACCTGTAACCCCCAACCAGACTGAGCATAGACTGTACCCCAACCAGACTGAGCATAGACCTGTTCCCCAACCAGACTGAGCATAGACTGTACCCCAACCAGACTGGGCATAGACTGTTCCCAGGCCAGACTGAGCATAGACTGTACCCCAACCAGACTGAGCATAGACTGTCCCAACCAGACTGAGCACTAGACTGTACCCAACCAGACTGAGCATAGACCTGTACCCCAACCAGACTGTGCATAGACTGTACCCCAACCAGACTGAGCATAGACTGTACCCAACCAGACTGGCATAGACTGTACCCCAACCAGACTGAGCATAGACTGTACCCAACAGACTGAGCATAGACTGTACCCAACCAGACTGAGCATAGACTGTACCCAACCAGACTGAGCATAGACTGTACCCAACCAGACTGAGCATAGACTGTACCCCAACCAGACTGAGCATAGACTGTACCCAACCAGACTGAGCATAGACTGTTCCCAACCAGACTGAGCATAGACTGTACCCCAACCAGACTGGGCATAGACTGTACCCAACCAGACTGGGCATAGACTGTCCCCAACCAGACTGAGCATAGACTGTACCCCAACCAGACTGAGCATAGACTGTACCCAACCAGACTGAGCATAGACTGTACCCCAACCAGACTGAGCATAGACTGTACCCAACCAGACTGAGCATAGACTGTACCCCAACCAGACTGAGCATAGACTGTACCCCAACCAGACTGAGCATAGACTGTACCCCAACCAGACTGAGCATAGACTGTATCCCAACCAGACTGAGCATAGACTGTTCCCCAACCAGACTGAGCATAGACTGTACCCCAACCAGACTGACATAGACTGTACCCCAACCAGACTGAGCAGTAGACTGTACCCAACCACTGAATGAGCATAAGTCTGTACCCCCACCAGACTGAGCATAGACTGTACCCCAACCAGACTGAGCATAGACTGTTCCCAACCCAGACTGGGCATAGACTGTTCCAACCAGACTGAGCATAGACTGTCCCCAACCAGACTGAGCATAGACTGTTACCCAACCAGACTGGGCATAGACTGTTCCCAACCAGACTGAGCATAGACTGTTCCCAACCAGACTGAGCATAGACTGTTCCCAAACCCAGACTGAGCATAGACTGTACCCCAACCAGACTGGCATAGACTGTTCCCAACCAGACTGGGCATAGACTGTTCCCACCAGACTGAGCATAGACTGTTCCCAACCAACTGAGCATAGGACTGTACCCAACCAGACTGAGCATAGACTGTTCCCAACCAGACTGGGCATAGACTGTACCCAACCAGACTGAGCATAGACTGTACCCAACCAGACTGAGCATAGACTGTTCCCCAACAGACTGATCATAGGACTGTCCCAACACAGATGAGCAAGGAGTTCCCAACAGAATGAGCATAGACTGTACCCAACGAGACCTTGAGCATAGACTGTACCCAACCAGACTTGGCATAGACTGTTCCCTACAAGACTGAGGCATAGACTGTTCCCCAACCAGACTGAGCATCTAGACTGTACCCAACCAGACTGAGCATAGACTGTACCCCCCACCAGACTGAGGCATAAGGCCTGTACCCCAACCAAGACTGGGCATATGACTGTACCCAACCAGACTGAGCCATTAGGACTGTACCCCCAACCAGACTGAGGCATCAGAATGTACCCCAACCAGGACTGGGCATAGACTGTACCCCAACCAGACTTGAGCATAGACTGTCAACAGAAGGGAAAACTCCCAACAGGACTGGGGCATAGACTGTATCCCCAACCAGGACTGGGCATAGACTGTACCCACCAACCAGACTTGGCATAGACTGTACCCCCAACCAGACTGAGCATAGACTGTACCCCAACCAGACTGGATAGACTGTTCCCCAACCAGACTGAGCATAGACTGTACCCAACCAGACTGGGCATAGACTGTACCCCAACCAGACTGAGCATAGACTGTTCCCCAACCAGACTGAGCATAGACTGTACCCAACCAGACTGAGCATAGACTGTACCCAACCAGACTGAGCATAGACTGTTCCCCAACCAGACTGAGCATAGACTGTTCCCCACCAGACTGAGCATAGACTGTTCCCCAACCAGACTGAGCATAGACTGTACCCCAACCAGACTGAGCATAGACTGTACCCAACCAGACTGAGCATAGACTGTACCCCAACCAGACTGAGCATAGACTGTACCCCAACCAGACTGAGCATAGACTGTACCCCAACCAGACTGAGCATAGACTGTACCCAACCAGACTGGAGCATAGACTGTACCCCAACCAGACTGAGCATAGACTGTACCCAACCAGACTGAGCATAGACTGTTCCCAACCAGACTGAGCATAGACTGTACCCAACCAGACTGAGCATAGACTGTACCCCAACCAGACTGAGCATAGACTGTACCCAACCAGACTGGGCATAGACTGTTCCCCAACCAGACTGGGCATAGACTGTACCCCAACCAGACTGAGCATAGACTGTACCCAACCAGACTGAGCATAGACTGTCCCCAACAGACTGAGCATAGACTGTTCCCAACCAGACTGGGCATAGACTGTACCCCAACCAGACTGAGCATAGACTGTTCCCAATCAGACTGAGCATACACTGTTCCCAACCAGACTGAGCATAGACTGTACCCCAACCAGACTGAGCATAGACTGTACCCCAACCAGACTGGGCATAGACTGTTCCCAACCAGACTGGGCATAGACTGTTCCCAACCAGACTGAGCATAGACTGTACCCCAACCAGACTGAGCATAGACTGTACCCCAACCAGACTGGCATAGACTGTACCCCAACCAGATCTGAGCATAGACTGTCCCACCAGACTGAGCATAGACTGTTCCCAACCAGACTGGCATAGACTGTTCCCCAACCAGACTGAGCATAGACTGTACCCCAACCAGACTGAGCATAGACTGTTCCCAACCAGACTGAGCATAGACTGTTCCCAACCAGACTGAGCATAGACTGTTCCCCAACCAGACTGAGCATAGACTGTACCCCAACCAGACTGAGCATAGACTGTTCCCAACCAGACTGAGCATAGACTGTACCCCAACCAGACTGAGCATAGACTGTACCCCAACCAGACTGAGCATAGACTGTTCCCAACCAGACTGAGCATAGACTGTTCCCAACCAGACTGAGCATAGACTGTTCCCAACCAGACTTGGCATAGACTGTCCCCAACCAGACTGAACATAGACTGTACCCCAACCAGACTGAGCATAGACTGTACCCCAACCAGACTGAGCATAGACTGTACCCCAACCAGACTGAGCATAGACTGTACCCAACCAGACTGAGCATAGACTGTACCCCAACCAGACTGAGCATAGACTGTTCCCCAACCAGACTGAGCATAGACTGTTCCCAACCAGACTGAGCATAGACTGTTCCCAACCAGACTGAGCATAGACTGTACCCCAACCAGACTGAGCATAGACTGTACCCCAACCAGACTGAGCATAGACTGTTCCCAACCAGACTGAGCATAGACTGTTCCCAACCAGACTGAGCATAGACTGTACCCCAACCAGACTGAGCATAGACTGTACCCCAACCAGACTGAGCATAGACTGTACCCCAACCAGACTGAGCATAGACTGTTCCCAACCAGACTGAGCATAGACTGTACCCCAACCAGACTGAGCATAGACTGTACCCAACCAGACTGAGCATAGACTGTTCCCAACCAGACTGAGCATAGACTGTTCCCAACCAGACTGAGCATAGACTGTTCCCAACCAGACTGAGCATAGACTGTACCCCAACCAGACTGAGCATAGACTGTACCCCAACCAGACTGAGCATAGACTGTACCCCAACCAGACTGAGCATAGACTGTACCCCAACCAGACTGAGCATAGACTGTTCCCAACCAGACTGAGCATAGACTGTTCCCCAACCAGACTGAGCATAGACTGTACCCCAACCAGACTGAGCATAGACTGTTCCCCAACCAGACTGAGCATAGACTGTACCCCAACCAGACTGAGCATAGACTGTACCCCAACCAGACTGAGCATAGACTGTTCCCCAACCAGACTGAGCATAGACTGTACCCAACCAGACTGAGCATAGACTGTACCCAACCAGACTGAGCATAGACTGTTCCCAACCAGACTGAGCATAGACTGTACCCAACCAGACTGAGCATAGACTGTACCCCAACCAGACTGAGCATAGACTGTACCCCAACCAGACTGAGCATAGACTGTACCCCAACCAGACTGAGCATAGACTGTACCCCAACCAGACTGAGCATAGACTGTACCCAACCAGACTGGGCATAGACTGTACCCAACCAGACTGAGCATAGACTGTCCCCAACCAGACTGAGCATAGACTGTACCCAACCAGACTGCGCATAGACTGTACCCAACCAGACTGAGCATAGACTGTACCCCAACCAGACTGAGCATAGACTGTACCCCAACCAGACTGAGCATAGACTGTACCCAACCAGACTGAGCATAGACTGTACCCCAACCAGACTGAGCATAGACTGTACCCCAACCAGAACTGAGCATAGACTGTATCCCAACCAGACTGAGCATAGACTGTTCCCCAACCAGACTGAGCATAGACTGTACCCAACCAGACTGAGCATAGACTGTACCCCAACCAGACTGAGCATAGACTGTTCCCAACCAGACTGAGCATAGACTGTACCCCAACCAGACTGAGCATAGACTGTACCCCAACCAGACTGAGCATAGACTGTTCCCAACCAGACTGAGCATAGACTGTTCCCAACCAGACTGAGCATAGACTGTTCCCAACCAGACTGAGCATAGACTGTACCCCAACCAGACTGAGCATAGACTGTACCCCAACCAGACTGAGCATAGACTGTTCCCAACCAGACTGAGCATAGACTGTACCCCAACCAGACTGAGCATAGACTGTACCCCAACCAGACTGAGCATAGACTGTTCCCAACCAGACTGAGCATAGACTGTATCCCAACCAGACTGAGCATAGACTGTACCCCAACCAGACTGAGCATAGACTGTTCCCAACCAGACTGGGCATAGACTGTACCCCAACCAGACTGAGCATAGACTGTACCCAACCCAGACTGAGCATAGACTGTACCCCAACCAGACTGAGCATAGACTGTATCCCAACCAGACTGAGCATAGACTGTACCCCAACCAGACTGAGCATAGACTGTACCCCAACCAGACTGAGCATAGACTGTACCCAACCAGACTGAGCATAGACTGTTCCCCAACCAGACTGAGCATAGACTGTTCCCAACCAGACTGAGCATAGACTGTACCCCAACCAGACTGAGCATAGACTGTACCCCAACCAGACTGAGCATAGACTGTACCCCAACCAGACTGGGCATAGACGTACCCCAACCAGACTGAGCATAGACTGTATCCCAACCAGACCTGAGCATACTGTCGTGAGCAGAGACAGTACCCCCAACCAGACTGAGGCATAGACTGTACCCCCAACCAGACCTGAGCATAGACTGTACCCCAACCAGACTGAGCATAGACTGTTCCCAAACCAGATACTGAGGCATAGACTGGTTCCCATCCAGACCGTGCATAGACTGTTCCCCAACCAGACTGAGCACTAGACTGTTCCCAAGCAGACTGAGGCATTAGACTGTTCCCAACCAGACTGAGCATAGACTGTTCCAAACCGACTGAGCATAGACTGTACCCCAACCAGACTGTGCATAGGACTGTTCCCAACCAGACTGAGCCAGAGACCTGTACCCCAATCCCAGACTGAGCATAGACTGTACCACCTACCAGACTGAGCATAGACTGTTCCCAACCAGACTGAGCATATGACTGTATCCCAACCAGACTGAGCATAGACTGTTCCCAACCAAACTGAGACATAGACTGTTCCCAATCCAGACGGAGCATATACTGTTCCAAGCCAGACTGAGCAATAGACGTGTACCACAACCCAGACTGTGCATAGACTGTTCCCAACCAGACTGAGCATAGACTGTACCCAACCAGACTGAGCATAGACTGTACCCCAACCAGACTGAGCATAGACTGTACCCCAACCAGACTGAGCATAGACTGTACCCCAACCAGACTGAGCATAGACTGTCCCCAACCAGACTGAGCATAGACTGTACCCAACCAGACTGAGCATAGGACTGTTCCCAACCAGACTGAGCATAGACTGTACCCAACCAGACTGAGCATAGACTGTTCCCAACCAGACTGAGCATAGACTGTACCCCAGACTGAGCATCCAGATGGCATAGACTGTTCCCCAACCAGACTGAGCATAGGACTGTACCCAACCAGACTGAGCATAGACTGTACCCCAACCAGACTGAGCATAGACTGTTCCCCAACCAGACTGAGCATAGACTGTACCCCAACCAGACTGAGCATAGACTGTTCCCAACCAGACTGAGCATAGACTGTACCCCAACCAGACTGAGCATAGACTGTACCCAACCAGACTGGCATAGACTGTTCCCCAACCAGACTGAGCATAGACTGTACCCCAACCAGACTGAGCATAGACTGTTCCAACCAGACTGAGCATAGACTGTTCCCAACCAGACTGAGCATAGACTGTTCCCAACCAGACTGAGCATAGACTGTTCCCCAACCAGACTGAGCATAGACTGTACCCCAACCAGACTGAGCATAGACTGTACCCCAACCAGACTGAGCATAGACTGTACCCCAACCAGACTGAGCATAGACTGTTCCCAACCAGACTGAGCATAGACTGTACCCAACCAGACTGAGCATAGACTGTTCCCAACCAGACTGAGCATAGACTGTACCCCAACCAGACTGAGCATAGACTGTTCCCCAACCAGACTGAGCATAGACTGTACCCCAACCAGACTGAGCATAGACTGTTCCCAACCAGACTGAGCATAGACTGTACCCCAACCAGACTGAGCATAGACTGTACCCCAACCAGACTGAGCATAGACTGTTCCCAACCAGACTGAGCATAGACTGTTCCCAACCAGACTGAGCATAGACTGTACCCAACCAGACTGAGCATAGACTGTACCCCAACCAGACTGAGCATAGACTGTACCCCAACCAGACTGAGCATAGACTGTTCCCAACCAGACTGAGCATAGACTGTACCCCAACCAGACTGAGCATAGACTGTACCCCAACCAGACTGAGCATAGACTGTACCCCAACCAGACTGAGCATAGACTGTTCCCCAACCAGACTGAGCATAGACTGTTCCCAACCAGACTGAGCATAGACTGTACCCCAACCAGACTGAGCATAGACTGTTCCCAACCAGACTGAGCATAGACTGTACCCAACCAGACTGAGCATAGACTGTACCCCAACCAGACTGAGCATAGACTGTTCCCCAACCAGACTGAGCATAGACTGTTCCCCAACCAGACTGGCATAGACTGTACCCAACCAGACTGAGCATAGACTGTTCCCCAACCAGACTGAGCATAGACTGTTCCCAACCAGACTGAGCATAGACTGTTCCCAACCAGACTGAGCATAGACTGTACCCCAACCAGACTGAGCATAGACTGTTCCCAACCAGACTGAGCATAGACTGTTCCCAACCAGACTGAGCATAGACTGTTCCCAACCAGACTGAGCATAGACTGTACCCCAACCAGACTGAGCATAGACTGTACCCCAACCAGACTGAGCATAGACTGTACCCCAACCAGACTGAGCATAGACTGTACCCCAACCAGACTGAGCATAGACTGTACCCCAACCAGACTGAGCATAGACTGTACCCCAACCAGACTGAGCATAGACTGTTCCCCAACCAGACTGAGCATAGACTGTTCCCAACCAGACTGAGCATAGACTGTACCCAACCAGACTGAGCATAGACTGTACCCCAACCAGACTGAGCATAGACTGTTCCCCAACCAGACTGAGCATAGACTGTACCCCAACCAGACTGAGCATAGACTGTACCCCAACCAGACTGAGCATAGACTGTTCCCCAACCAGACTGAGCATAGACTGTTCCCAACCAGACTGAGCATAGACTGTTCCCAACCAGACTGAGCATAGACTGTTCCCAACCAGACTGAGCATAGACTGTACCCCAACCAGACTGAGCATAGACTGTTCCCAACCAGACTGAGCATAGACTGTACCCCAACCAGACTGAGCATAGACTGTTCCCAACCAGACTGAGCATAGACTGTACCCCAACCAGACTGAGCATAGACTGTTCCCAACCAGACTGAGCATAGACTGTACCCCAACCAGACTGAGCATAGACTGTACCCAACCAGACTGAGCATAGACTGTACCCAACCAGACTGAGCATAGACTGTACCCAACCAGACTGAGCATAGACTGTACCCCAACCAGACTGAGCATAGACTGTACCCAACCAGACTGAGCATAGACTGTTCCCCAACCAGACTGAGCATAGACTGTACCCAACCAGACTGAGCATAGACTGTTCCCAACCAGACTGAGCATAGACTGTTCCCCAACCAGACTGAGCATAGACTGTTCCCAACCAGACTGAGCATAGACTGTACCCCAACCAGACTGAGCATAGACTGTACCCCAACCAGACTGAGCATAGACTGTACCCAACCAGACTGAGCATAGACTGTACCCAACCAGACTGAGCATAGACTGTACCCCAACCAGACTGAGCATAGACTGTACCCAACCAGACTGAGCATAGACTGTACCCCAACCAGACTGAGCATAGACTGTACCCCAACCAGACTGAGCATAGACTGTACCCCAACCAGACTGAGCATAGACTGTACCCAACCAGACTGAGCATAGACTGTACCCCAACCAGACTGAGCATAGACTGTACCCCAACCAGACTGAGCATAGACTGTACCCCAACCAGACTGAGCATAGACTGTACCCAACCAGACTGAGCATAGACTGTACCCCAACCAGACTGAGCATAGACTGTACCCCAACCAGACTGAGCATAGACTGTACCCCAACCAGACTGAGCATAGACTGTACCCCAACCAGACTGAGCATAGACTGTACCCCAACCAGACTGAGCATAGACTGTACCCCAACCAGACTGAGCATAGACTGTACCCCAACCAGACTGAGCATAGACTGTACCCCAACCAGACTGAGCATAGACTGTACCCCAACCAGACTGAGCATAGACTGTACCCCAACCAGACTGAGCATAGACTGTTCCCCAACCAGACTGAGCATAGACTGTTCCCCAACCAGACTGAGCATAGACTGTTCCCCAACCAGACTGAGCATAGACTGTACCCCAACCAGACTGAGCATAGACTGTTCCCCAACCAGACTGAGCATAGACTGTTCCCCAACCAGACTGAGCATAGACTGTTCCCCAACCAGACTGAGCATAGACTGTTCCCCAACCAGACTGAGCATAGACTGTTCCCAACCAGACTGAGCATAGACTGTTCCCAACCAGACTGAGCATAGACTGTACCCCAACCAGACTGAGCATAGACTGTACCCCAACCAGACTGAGCATAGACTGTACCCAACCAGACTGAGCATAGACTGTTCCCAACCAGACTGAGCATAGACTGTTCCCAACCAGACTGAGCATAGACTGTACCCAACCAGACTGAGCATAGACTGTTCCCAACCAGACTGAGCATAGACTGTACCCCAACCAGACTGAGCATAGACTGTACCCCAACCAGACTGAGCATAGACTGTTCCCAACCAGACTGAGCATAGACTGTACCCCAACCAGACTGAGCATAGACTGTACCCCAACCAGACTGAGCATAGACTGTACCCAACCAGACTGAGCATAGACTGTACCCCAACCAGACTGAGCATAGACTGTACCCCAACCAGACTGAGCATAGACTGTACCCCAACCAGACTGAGCATAGACTGTTCCCAACCAGACTGAGCATAGACTGTTCCCAACCAGACTGAGCATAGACTGTACCCCAACCAGACTGAGCATAGACTGTACCCCAACCAGACTGAGCATAGACTGTTCCCAACCAGACTGAGCATAGACTGTTCCCAACCAGACTGAGCATAGACTGTTCCCCAACCAGACTGAGCATAGACTGTACCCAACCAGACTGAGCATAGACTGTTCCCCAACCAGACTGAGCATAGACTGTTCCCCAACCAGACTGAGCATAGACTGTTCCCAACCAGACTGAGCATAGACTGTACCCCAACCAGACTGAGCATAGACTGTTCCCAACCAGACTGAGCATAGACTGTACCCAACCAGACTGAGCATAGACTGTACCCCAACCAGACTGAGCATAGACTGTTCCCCAACCAGACTGAGCATAGACTGTACCCCAACCAGACTGAGCATAGACTGTACCCCAACCAGACTGAGCATAGACTGTACCCAACCGACTGAGCATAGACTGTACCCCAACCAGACTGAGCATAGACTGTACCCAACCAGACTGAGCATAGACTGTACCCCAACCAGACTGAGCATAGACTGTACCCCAACCAGACTGAGCATAGACTGTACCCAACCAGACTGAGCATAGACTGTACCCCAACCAGACTGAGCATAGACTGTTCCCCAACCAGACTGAGCATAGACTGTACCCCAACCAGACTGAGCATAGACTGTACCCCAACCAGACTGAGCATAGACTGTTCCCAACCAGACTGAGCATAGACTGTTCCCAACCAGACTGGGCATAGACTGTACCCCAACCAGACTGAGCATAGACTGTACCCCAACCAGACTGAGCATAGACTGTTCCCAACCAGACTGAGCATAGACTGTACCCCAACCAGACTGAGCATAGACTGTACCCCAACCAGACTGAGCATAGACTGTACCCAACCAGACTGAGCATAGACTGTACCCCAACCAGACTGAGCATAGACTGTACCCCAACCAGACTGAGCATAGACTGTACCCCAACCAGACTGAGCATAGACTGTACCCAACCAGACTGAGCATAGACTGTACCCCAACCAGACTGAGCATAGACTGTACCCAACCAGACTGAGCATAGACTGTACCCCAACCAGACTGAGCATAGACTGTACCCCAACCAGACTGAGCATAGACTGTACCCCAACCAGACTGAGCATAGACTGTTCCCAACCAGACTGAGCATAGACTGTTCCCAACCAGACTGAGCATAGACTGTACCCAACCAGACCATAGACTGTTCCAACAGACTGGCATAGACTGTTCCCAACCAGACTGAGCATAGACTGTTCCCAACCAGACTGAGCATAGACTGTACCCCAACCAGACTGAGCATAGACTGTACCCCAACAGACTGAGCATAGACTGTACCCAACCAGACTGAGCATAGACTGTACCCAACCAGACTGAGCATAGACTGTACCCCAACCAGACTGAGCATAGACTGTACCCCAACCAGACTGAGCATAGACTGTACCCCAACCAGACTGAGCATAGACTGTTCCCAACCAGACTGAGCATAGACTGTCCAACAGACTGAGCATAGACTGTACCCAACCAGACTGAGCATAGACTGTTCCCAACCAGACTGAGCATAGACTGTTCCCAACCAGACTGAGCATAGACTGTTCCCAACCAGACTGAGCATAGACTGTTCCCAACCAGACTGAGCATAGACTGTTCCCAACCAGACTGGGCATAGACTGTCCCCAACCAGACTGAGCATAGACTGTTCCCAACCAGACTGAGCATAGACTGTACCCCAACCAGACTGAGCATAGACTGTACCCCAACCAGACTGAGCATAGACTGTTCCCAACCAGACTGAGCATAGACTGTTCCCAACCAGACTGAGCATAGACTGTACCCAACCAGACTGAGCATAGACTGTACCCAACCAGACTGAGCATAGACTGTACCCCAACCAGACTGAGCATAGACTGTACCCCAACCAGACTGAGCATAGACTGTACCCCAACCAGACTGAGCATAGACTGTACCCAACCAGACTGAGCATAGACTGTACCCCAACCAGACTGAGCATAGACTGTACCCCAACCAGACTGAGCATAGACTGTACCCCAACCAGACTGAGCATAGACTGTACCCCAACCAGACTGAGCATAGACTGTACCCCAACCAGACTGAGCATAGACTGTACCCAACCAGACTGAGCATAGACTGTACCCCAACCAGACTGAGCATAGACTGTACCCCAACCAGACTGAGCATAGACTGTTCCCAACCAGACTGAGCATAGACTTGTTCCCCAACCAGACTGGCATAGACTGTACCCAACCAGACTGGGCATAGACTGTTCCCAACCAGACTGAGCATAGACTGTACCCCAACCAGACTGAGCATAGACTGTACCCCAACCAGACTGGGCATAGACTGTACCCAAACCAGACTGGGCATAGACTGTACCCAACCAGACTGAGCATAGACTGTACCCCAACCAGACTGAGCATAGACTGTACCCCAACCAGACTGAGCATAGGACTGTACCCCAACCAGACTGAGCATAGACTGTACCCAACCAGACTGAGGCATAGACTGTCCCCAACCAGACTGAGCATAGACCTGTTCCCCAACCAGACTGAGCATAGACTGTACCCCAACCAGACTGAGCATAGACTGTTCCCAACCAGACTGAGCATAGACTGTACCCAACCAGACTGAGCATAGACTGTTCCCAACCAGACTGAGCATAGACTGTTCCCAACCAGACTGAGCATAGACTGTTCCCAACCAGACTGAGCATAGACTGTACCCCAACCAGACTGAGCATAGACTGTACCCAACCAGACTGAGCATAGACTGTTCCCAACCAGACTGAGCATAGACTGTACCCCAACCAGACTGAGCATAGACTGTTCCCCAACCAGACTGAGCATAGACTGTACCCCAACCAGACTGAGCATAGACTGTACCCCAACCAGACTGAGCATAGACTGTACCCAACCAGACTGAGCATAGACTGTACCCAACCAGACTGAGCATAGACTGTTCCCAACCAGACTGAGCATAGACTGTACCCCAACCAGACTGAGCATAGACTGTACCCCAACCAGACTGAGCATAGACTGACTGTACCCCAACCAGACTGAGCATAGACTGTCCCAACCAGACTGAGCATAGACTGTACCCAACCAGACTGAGCATAGACTGTTCCCCAACCAGACTGAGCATAGACTGTACCCCAACCAGACTGAGCATAGACTGTACCCAACCAGACTGAGCATAGACTGTCCCCCAACAGACTGAGCATAGACTGTTCCCCAACCAGACTGAGCATAGACTGTTCCCCAACCAGACTGAGCATAGACTGTTCCCAACCAGACTGAGCATAGACTGTTCCCCAACCAGACTGAGCATAGACTGTTCCCAACCAGACTGAGCATAGACTGTACCCAACCAGACTGAGCATAGACTGTTCCCAACCAGACTGAGCATAGACAGTACCACCAGACAGGCAAGACTGTTACCCAACCAGAACTGGCATAGACTGTCCCAACCAGACTGGCATAGACTGTTCCCCAACCAGACTGAGCATAGACTGTTCCCCAACCAGACTGAGCATAGACTGTTCCCAACCAGACTGGAGCATAGACTGTTCCCAACCAGACTGAGCATAGACTGTACCCCAACCAGACTGAGCATAGACTGTTCCCAACCAGACTGAGCATAGACTGTACCCAACCAGACTGAGCATAGACTGTCCCAACCAGACTGAGCATAGACTGTTCCCAACCAGACTGAGCATAGACTGTTCCCAACCAGACTGAGCATAGACTGTACCCCAACCAGACTGAGCATAGACTGTACCCCAACCAGACTGAGCATAGACTGTTCCCAACCAGACTGAGCATAGACTGTTCCCAACCAGACTGAGCATAGACTGTACCCCAACCAGACTGAGCATAGACTGTCCAACCAGACTGGGCATAGACTGTTCCCAACCAGACTGAGCATAGACTGTTCCCAACCAGACTGAGCATAGACTGTTCCCCAACCAGACTGAGCATAGACTGTTCCCCAACCAGACTGAGCATAGACTGTACCCCAACCAGACTGAGCATAGACTGTTCCCAACCAGACTGAGCATAGACTGTTCCCCAACCAGACTGAGCATAGACTGTACCCAACCAGACTGAGCATAGACTGTTCCCCAACCAGACTGAGCATAGACTGTACCCCAACCAGACTGAGCATAGACTGTTCCCAACCAGACTGAGCATAGACTGTTCCCAACCAGACTGAGCATAGACTGTTCCCAACCAGACTGAGCATAGACTGTTCCCCAACCAGACTGAGCATAGACTGTACCCAACCAGACTGAGCATAGACTGTTCCCAACCAGACTGAGCATAGACTGTACCCAACCAGACTGAGCATAGACTGTACCCCAACCAGACTGGGCATAGACTGTACCCAACCAGACTGAGCATAGACTGTACCCAACCAGACTGAGCATAGACTGTTCCCAACCAGACTGAGCATAGACTGTTCCAACCAGACTGAGCATAGACTGTACCCCAACCAGACTGAGCATAGACTGTACCCAACCAGACTGAGCATAGACTGTTCCCAACCAGACTGAGCATAGACTGTTCCCAACCAGACTGAGCATAGACTGTTCCCAACCAGACTGTGCATAGACTGTACCCAACCAGGACTGAGCATAGACTGTACCCCAACCAGACTGAGCATAGACTGTACCCAACCAGACTGAGCATAGACTGTACCCCAACCAGACTGAGCATAGACTGTACCCCAACCAGACTGAGCATAGACTGTACCCAACCAGACTGAGGCATAGACTGTTCCCCAACCAGACTGAGCATAGACTGTACCCCAACCAGACTGAGCATAGACTGTTCCCAACCAGACTGAGCATAGACTGTACCCCAACCAGACTGAGCATAGACTGTACCCCAACCAGACTGAGCATAGACTGTACCCAACCAGACTGAGCATAGACTGTTCCCAACCAGACTGAGCATAGACTGTACCCCAACCAGACTGAGGCATAGACTGTACCCCAACCAGACTGAGCATAGACTGTACCCCAACCAGACTGAGCATAGACTGTACCCAACCAGACTGGGCATAGACTGTACCCCACCAGACTGAGCATAGACTGTACCCAACCAGACTGAGCATAGACTGTTCCCCAACCAGACTGAGCATAGACTGTACCCCAACCAGACTGAGCATAGACTGTTCCCCAACCAGACTGAGCATAGACTGTACCCAACCAGACTGAGCATAGACTGTACCCCAACCAGACTGAGCATAGACTGTACCCCAACCAGACTGAGCATAGACTGTACCCCAACCAGACTGAGCATAGACTGTACCCCAACCAGACTGAGCATAGGACTGTCCCCAACCAGACTGAGCATAGACTGTACCCCAACCAGACTGAGCATAGACTGTACCCCAACCAGACTGAGCATAGACTGTTCCCAACCAGACTGAGCATAGACTGTACCCCAACCAGACTGAGCATAGACTGTACCCCAACCAGACTGAGCATAGACTGTTCCCAACCAGACTGAGCATAGACTGTTCCCAACCAGACTGAGCATAGACTGTTCCCAACCAGACTGAGCATAGACTGTACCCCAACCAGACTGAGCATAGACTGTTCCCAACCAGACTGAGCATAGACTGTACCCAACCAGACTGAGCATAGACTGTACCCCAACCAGACTGAGCATAGACTGTTCCCCAACCAGACTGAGCATAGACTGTACCCCAACCAGACTGAGCATAGACTGTTCCCCAACCAGACTGAGCATAGACTGTTCCCAACCAGACTGAGCATAGACTGTACCCAACCAGACTGAGCATAGACTGTACCCCAACCAGACTGAGCATAGACTGTTCCCCAACCAGACTGAGCATAGACTGTACCCAACCAGACTGAGCATAGACTGTACCCCAACCAGACTGAGCATAGACTGTACCCCAACCAGACTGAGCATAGACTGTTCCCAACCAGACTGAGCATAGACTGTTCCCAACCAGACTGAGCATAGACTGTACCCCAACCAGACTGAGCATAGACTGTTCCCAACCAGACTGAGCATAGACTGTACCCCAACCAGACTGAGCATAGACTGTTCCCAACCAGACTGAGCATAGACTGTACCCCAACCAGACTGAGCATAGACTGTACCCAACCAGACTGAGCATAGACTGTACCCCAACCAGACTGAGCATAGACTGTACCCCAACCAGACTGAGCATAGACTGTACCCCAACCAGACTGAGCATAGACTGTACCCAACCAGACTGAGCATAGACTGTACCCAACCAGACTGAGCATAGACTGTACCCAACCAGACTGAGCATAGACTGTTCCCAACCAGACTGAGCATAGACTGTTCCCAACCAGACTGAGCATAGACTGTACCCAACCAGACTGAGCATAGACTGTACCCAACCAGACTGAGCATAGACTGTACCCCAACCAGACTGAGCATAGACTGTACCCAACCAGACTGAGCATAGACTGTACCCCAACCAGACTGAGCATAGACTGTACCCCAACCAGACTGAGCATAGACTGTACCCAACCAGACTGAGCATAGACTGTACCCCAACCAGACTGAGCATAGACTGTACCCCAACCAGACTGAGCATAGACTGTACCCCAACCAGACTGAGCATAGACTGTACCCAACCAGACTGAGCATAGACTGTACCCCAACCAGACTGAGTCATAGACTGTACCCCAACCAGACTGAGCCATAGACTGTACCCAACCAGACTGAGCATAGACTGTACCCCAACCAACTGAGCATAGACTGTACCCAACCAGACTGAGCATAGACTGTACCCCAACCAACTGAGCATAGACTGTACCCCAACCAGACTGAGGCATAGACTTACCCCAACCAGACTGAGCATAGACTGTTCCCAACCAGACTGAGCATAGACTGTACCCCAACCAGACTGAGCATAGACTGTTCCCAACCAGACTGAGCATAGACTGGTTCCAACCAGACTGAGCATAGACTGTACCCAACCAGACTGAGCATAGACTGTATCCCAACCAGACTGAGCATAGACTGTTCCCAACCAGACTGAGCATAGACTGTTCCCAACCAGACAGAGCATAGACTGTTCCCAACCAGACTGAGCAAAGACTGTCCCCCAACCAGACTGAGCATAGACTGTTCCCAACCAGACTGGAGCATAGACTGTACCCCAACCAGACTGAGCATAGACTGTACCCAACCAGACTGAGCATAGACTGATCCCAACCAGACTGAGCACTGTACCCCAACCAGACTGAGCATAGACTGTTCCCAACCAGACTGAGCATAGACTGTACCCCAACCAGACTGAGCATAGACTGTTCCCAACAGACTGAGCAGACTGTTCCCACCAGACTGAG
>JASTWF010002692.1:0-18989 GCA_030390025.1 Squalus acanthias
CCACAGTCTCTCTCGCCCCCCCACATTCCCTCGCCCCCCCCACATTCCCTCGCCCCCCCACATTCCCTCGCCCCCCCACATTCCCTCGCCCCCCCCATATTCCCTCCCCCCCACATTCCCTCCCCCCCTCCACACTCCCTCGCCCTCACACTCCCTCGCCCCCCACACTTCCTTGCCCCCACTCTCTCTCTCGCCCCCCACTTTCTCTCTCGCCTCCCACTCTCTCTCGCCACCCATTCTCTCTCACCCCCTCACTCACCACCCCCCCACTCTCTCTTGCCCCACTCTCTCTTGTCACCCCGTCCCTCACCCTCTCTCTTGCTCCCTCTCTCTTGCCCCAGCTCTCACACCGGTCTCTCTTGCCCTCTTGCCTCCCCCTCTCTCACTCACTCACTCTCTCTCTCTCGCCCTCTCTCGTTCCCACTCTCTTGTCCTCTCTCTCGCTGCTATTTTCTTGCTGCCCCTCTCGCTCTCCCTCTCTCCCTCTACTTGTGTCAGCTGTGGCTCAGTGGGTAGCACTCTCGCCTCTGAGTCAGAAGGTTGTGGGTTCCAGTCCCATTCCAGAGACTTAAGCACAAATATCTGGGCTGACACTCCAGTGCAGTACCGAGGGAGTGCTGCACTGTCGGAGGTACCGTCTTTTAGATGAGACATTAAACCGAGGCCTGGTCTGCTGTCTCAGGTGGGCATAAAAGATCCCATGGCACTATTTTGAAGAAGAGCAAGGAAGTTAACCCTTGTGTCCTGGCCAATATTTATCCCTCAATCAACATCACTAAAGCAGATTATCTAGCCTTTATCACATTGCTGTTTGTGGGAGCTTGCGGTGTGCAAATTGGCTGCTGCGTTTCCTACATTACAACAGTAACTACACTTCAAAACTTACTTTATTGGCTGTAAAGCGCCTTTGGACATCCTGAGGTTGTGAAAGGCGCTATAAAAATGCAAGTCTTTTTTTCTTTCTCCCTCTCTCTACCCCATCTCTCTCACCCCCCTCTCAATCTCTTGCACCCTCTCTCTCTTACCCCTTTTCTCAATCCCTTGCCCCCTCTCTCCCTCACCCCCTTTCTCTCTTTCGCTGCCCTCTCTCTCTCGCCTCCTCTCTCTCGTCCCCCTCTCTCTTGCCCTCTCTCTCGCCCCCTCTCTCGCCCCTCTCTCTCTCGCCCCCTCTCTCGCCCCTCTCTCTCGCCCCCTCTCTCTCTCGCCCCTCTCTCTCTCACCCCCCCTCTCTCTCACCCCCCTCTCTCTCTCACCCCCCTCTCTCTCTCACCCCACTCTCTCTTGCCCCACTCTCTCTCTTGCCCCCTTCTCTCTCGCCCCCTCTCTCGCGCCCTCCTTCGCCCTCCCTCTCTCGCCCTCCCTCTCGCGCCCTCCCTCTCTCGCGCCCTCCCTCTCTCGCGCCCCCCTCTCTTGCGCCCTCCCTCTCGCGTCCCCCCTCTCTCGCGCCCTCCCTCTCGCGTCCCCCCTCTCGCGCCCTCCCTCTCTCGCGCCCTCCCTCTCTCGCGCCCTCCCTCTCTCGCGCCCCCCCTCTCTCGCGCCCTCCCTCTCGCGCCCCCCCTCTCGCGCCCTCCCTCTCTCGCGCCCTCCCTCTCTCGCGCCCTCCCTCTCTCGCGCCCTCCCTCTCTCGCGCCCTCCCTCTCTCGCGCCCTCCCTCTCTCGCGCCCTCCCTCTCTCGCGCCCTCCCTCTCTCGCGCCCTCCCTCTCTCGCGCCCTCCCTCTCTCGCGCCCTCCCTCTCTCGCGCCCTCCCTCTCTCGCGCCCTCCCTCTCTCGGACTCCCTCTCTCGCGCCCCCGCGCCCTCCCTCTCTCGCGCGCTCCCTCTCTCGCGCCCTCCCTCTCTCGCGCGCTCCCTCTCTCGCGCGCCCCCTCTCTCGCGCGCCCCCTCTCTCGCGCGCCCCCTCTCTCGCGCCCTCCCTCTCTCGCGCCCTCCCTCTCTCGCGCCCTCCCTCTCTCGCGCCCTCCCTCTCTCGCGCCCTCCCTCTCTTGCATCCCCTCTCACGCCCCCTCTCTTGCGCCCCCCCCCTTCTCTCACTCACATCCTCTTTCAAACCCCTCTCAGTCTCTCCATCCCATGACATTATTCAAAGAAGAGATGGTTAGATGTTCTGGTGTCTTGTTAATGTTTGTCCCTCAACCAACACCACCAAAACAGATCATCAGGTCATTTATCTCCTTGCTAATTGTGGGCCCTTACTATGCATAAATTGGCTGCTGAATTTGCCTATATTACAGCAGTGACTACACTTTAAAATGTACCTCATTTGCTGTGAAGCCCTCTGGGAGGTCCTGAGGTTGTGAATGCTGCTATATATTTTTATTTGCCTTCTCTCTCTCTTGCCATGTCTCTCTCTCCACTCTTGTGCGCATGGTCTATTTCCTCACTTTCACACACATGCTCTCTTTTTCCTTCCCTCCCTCTCACCACAATGGTAGGGTGAATCCATGCAGCTTGTAACAGAAAAAGGTACAACCAGTAAGATTGGGTTTAACTAGATTGAGAGGGAGTTCTTACCCAGAGCGTCAGTGGAGTTTATGTTTGTATTGTTTTCATGGAACACAGAGTGATATCAAATTAACGGATCTCATTTCAAAAACTGCATTCTGTTCAATTCATGTATTTTATGCAAAATAAAGCAGTTTGTTGGTTTACAGTCATGCTTCATCTCACTATATTGCTTTTAGTCTGCTTTCTGTAAAGACAGGAGAATGAATGCACATGTAAGATTACCATAGCCAGTATATGTTACAAGGGTTTTATATAATATTATTACCCCTGGCTCATGCTGTCATCTAACGAGATATTGGGCAGAAATAGGTCCACTCCGGACTGTAGGGGCTGTGAAGTCCACTTGTCAGAGTGACCAGTGACTCTGAACCTAAGAGAATATCTAGTGCAAAACCTGAAAATTTGTAGCCGGGTACCAGTTAATCTAATATCAGCAGTGGGTAACTTCCAGAGACCATAATACAGGCAAAAATGAATATTTATCATTGCTGGTACATTCATTGGCTGCTGTTTTCTCATTTACGATGAATTGCAAAACCATACGTTCCTGCAATTTGGTAGCAGGTCTTAAAATATGAAGAAAAATTAGTATTTCTCCTGCTTTTTTCAGAGGAAAATATAGTCCTACGTTTTTCCATGTACCTTGGAGATACTGTAACAGTGCTCTGTAATAACATTTACAGAGGGTGACTTCTAACATCAATAGGCAAAAGACCTCAAGTTTGAAGAACATTTATTGAACACATGGAACTACTGTGAAACACTGATCCAAGTCTCTGCTGGCTGTGAGAAATTTATTTGACCTTGACAGACTTCATTTTCCTGCTGCATGTTTGCCTTCCAGGGTTTATAGCAAAATTTTGTGGTTTATGTAAACAGAGGCAGCTGCTTTGGCAAATGTCTTGTGTAAGGAATGATGTGACTGAAAAAAAATTAACATCTGGACTGTAAAAGACAAAAAACTTCAAGGCCTTTGGAATGTTAAAGGAATATTTTTCCAATTTCAAACAATAACATTTCTTAATGGCCCAGAAATTAGGCTCCCTGGCTTCCCGCGGGTGCAAGGATCCCACGCGCACCTACCTACCGTGCCTGCCGTTGACCTCTGGGCCCACGGGGACTTCAGCTCCTGGGCCTCCACCAACTGCCGGCGCGCAGTGCTTGCGTGTCCCAGGGGCGTAGTTAGTGCGATGCGTCCCCTGGGATCACGTGGGCCATGGAGAGCCAATGGCAGCAGACCATCTTTCGTTCATAGATTTGACAGGAAGACCTGTCAAATCTGTGAATTGAAATCGGCCCCAAAACAACACCTAAACTTCAAATAAATTTTTAAAAAACCATTACATTTTTAAAATAACTATAAGTTAAATAAATTAACTACTTTAAACAAAAATTTAAATTTTTGAAAAAATTAAAATACTTTTTAACAGTGCTAAAAATAAATTTACCTTTCTTTAAAGTATCTAAAAAAGATAAACCTGTTGAAATTTTTTTTTAATTATAATTAATTAACCACTTACCTTGTTGAAAACGGGTCTTGCACCTCCTTTTTAAAAGCGCAGCTTCTTCAATACTTACCCTCCCGGAGAAACCTGAAAAAAAACCTAAGTTTGCTATGTGCGCGCAGCCTCTACCGCGCACGTGGTTCACCTCTGAACCGCTCCCTTCACAAGACCGGAAGTTCCGGTTTCCCGCATGCGCAGTGCGTACTCACCCGGCAAGTGCCGAATTTTTGGCCCAATATCTTTAAAAAAAATGTTAGTGTCACAGAGTCATAACGGCACAGGAGGCCATTCGGCCCATCAAGTCCGTGCCGGCTCTCTGTGGTGCGATCCAGTCAGTCCCATTCCCCCGCTCAATCCCCGTAGCCCTGCAAGTTTATTTCCCTCAAGTGCCTATCCAGTCTCCCCTTGAAAACAATGAGTGTCTCTGCTTCCACCACTTCCGTCGGCGGCGAGTTCCAGGTCCTTGCCACTCGCTGCGTAAAAAAGTTTTTCCTCACATCCCCCCTGTATCTCTTGCCCAAAACCTTAAATCTGTGTCCCCTAGTCCTTGTACCATCAGCTAGTGGGAACAGCCTTTCCCCGTCTAGCCTATCCACATCATTCATAATCTTGTACACCTCTATCAAATCACCCCTCAACCTCCTTTGCTCGAATAAAAACAAATCCAGCTTCTCCAACCTGTCCTTGTAGCTAAGATCCCCCATCCTGGAACCATTCTGGTAAATCTCCTCTGCACCCTCTCAAGGGCCTTCACATCCTTCCTAAAGTGTGGTGACCAGAACTGGATGCAATAGTCCAGTTGTGGCCTAACCAGCGCTTTATAAAGGTTCAGCATAACTTCTCTACTTTTGTACTCAATACCTCTATTTATGAAGCCCAAGATCCCATATGCTTTGCTAAACACTCTCTCAATGTGTCCTGCCACCTTCAGGGACCTATGCACATTGGCTCCCAGGTCCCTCTGTCCCTGCACACTCTTTAAAACTGTGCCATTAAGTGTATATTCCCTGTTCCTTCTGCCAAAATGCATCACCTCACACTTCTCTGTAGAAGACACTAAAAGCATCCCAATAATAATTGATAATCAAGGGGAGGGAGGAACTTAAAACAATGACTATCACTAGAGAAAAAGTACTAGGCAAACTAATGTGACTAAAGGCTGACAAGTCCCCTGGACCTGATGGCCTACATCCTAGGGTCTTAAAAGAAGTGGCTGCAGAGATAGTGGATGCGTTAGTTGTAATCTACCAAAATTCCCTGGATTCTGTCGAGGTCCCAGCGGATTAGAAAACTGCAAATGTAACGCCCCTATTCAAGAAAGAAGGGAGGCAAAAAGCAGGAAACTATAGGACAGTTAGCCGAACATCTGTCATTGGGAAAATGCTGGAATCCATTATTAAGGAAGTAATAGTAGGACATTTAGAAAATCATAATACAATCAAGCAGAGTCAACATGGTTTTATGAAAGGGAAATCGTGTTTGACAAATTTGCTAGAGTTCTTTGAAGATGTAACGAGCAGGGTGGATAAAGGGGAACCAGTAGATGTAGTGTATTTTGATTTCCAGAAGGCATTCGATAAGGTGCCGCATAAAAGGTTACTGCACAAGATAAGAGCTCACGGGGTTGGGGGTAATATATTAGCATGGATAGAGGATTGGCTAACTAACAGAAAACAAAGAGTCGGGATAAATGGGTCATTTTCTGGTTGGCAAACTGTAACTAGTGGGGTGCCACAGGGATCAGTGCTGGGGCCTCAACTATTTACAATCTATATTAATGACTTGGATGAAGGAAGCGTGTGTACTGTAGCCAAATTTGCTGATGATACAAAGATAGGTGGGAAAGCAAGTTGTGAGGAGGACACAGAGTCTGCAAAGGGATATAGATAGATTAAGTGAGTGGCCAAAAATTTGGCAGATGGAGTATAATGTGGGAAAATGTGAGGTTATCCACTTTGGTAGGAAAAATAAAAAAGCAAATTATTATTTAAATGGAGAGAGACTACATAATGCTGTGGTACAGAGGGATCTGGGGGTCCTCGTGCATGAAACACAAAAAGTTAGCATGTAGGTACAGCAAGTAATTAGGAAGGCAAATGGAATGTTGGCCTTTATTGCAAGGGGGATGCAGTATAAAAGTAGGGAAGTCTTGCTACAACTGTATTATAACTGTATCCCTCCTTAAATAAGGAGACCAAAACTGCATGCAGTACTCCAGGTGTGCTCTTACCAATACCCTGTACAGTTGTAGCAGGACTTCCCTGCTTTTATACTCCAACCCCTTTGAAATAAAGGCCAACATTCCATTTGCCTTTTTGATTACTTGCAGTTTTGGTCGTCTTATTTAAGGAGGGATATACATGCATTGGAGGCAGTTCAGAGAAGGTTCACTAGGTTAATTCCTGAGATGAAGGGATTGTCTTATGAAGAAAGGTTGAGCAGGTTGGGCCTATACTCATTGAAGTTTAGAAGAATGAGAGGTGATCTTATTGAAACATAAAGGGGTGAAAATTGAGTCGCGCCCCATTTGGGGCGCTAACCTCGAGTCGCGCCCCGAAAAAATTAGCGGCCCCGCGCCGGAACTTCAGTGGTTGCGCCCCAAGAGGGAAGCGGGGCGCCACTGGAAGCACCCCGCATCCCTCTTGGGGCGCTGCGAGGGAATATCCTGGCGCTACGTGCCGCAGCGCCACGCGCTGCGGCACGTCGCGCCGCGGTATTGCAGGCCTTCCTCCCCTTCTTAAAGGGGAGGGACCCTGCGCAGCGCGAACCGGGGCCCAGCTGGGCTCCCAGGGATCGGGAGTGCCGGCAAAAGAGCCCGGCACTCAAGAGAAGTGCCGGGCTCTTGGAGCGCAGCCGGCACTTCACGGTGGGGGGGCTTCACGGGGGCCGGGGACAGCAACGGGGGCAGGTGCTGGCAGGCGGCCAGCAACAAAAATGGCCGCCTGCCACCTCCCCTTTAAATATCGCCGCCCCGGCCGCACGTACGCCTACCTGAACCCGTTGGACATAGAAAAGATTCTGAGGGGGGTTGACAGGGTAGATGCAGGGAGGATGTTTCCCCTCGTGGGGGAATCTAGAACTAGGGGGCACAATTTCAGGATAAGGGGTCGCCCATTTAAAACGAAGATGAGGAGGAATTTCTTCTCTCAGAGGGTCATGAATCTTTAGAATTCTCTACCCAAGAGAGCTGTGGAGGCAGAGTCATTCAATATATTCAAGGTGGAGATAGACATGTATTTGAGCTACAGGGGAGTCGAGGGTTATGGGGAGCGGTCGGGAAAGTGGCGTTGAGGCCAAGATCAGATCAGCCATGATCTTATTGAATGGCGGGGCAGGCTTGAGCGGCTGAATGGCCTACTCCTGCTCCTATTTCTTATGTTCTTATCACAATAAGCAGTGGCCCCAGCACTGACCCTTGGGGAACTGTCTACCATTCTCCAGTCTGAGAAACAGCCATTTACCACAACTCGCTGTTTTCTATCCTTAATCCAATTCCTTATCCAAGCTGCCATTGACCCACCTATTCCATGAGCAACACGGTGGCATAGTGGTTAGCACTGGTGCCTCACAGCACCAGGGACCCGGGTTCGAATCTGGTCTCGGGTGACTGTCTGTGTGGAGTTTGCACATTCTCCCCGTGTCTGCGTGGGTTTCCTCCGGGTGCTCCGGTTTTCTCCCACAGTCCAAAAATGTGCGGGTTAGGTTGATTTGGCTATGATAAATTGACTATCGTCTGGACGCAAATATTAGCGCCTGGCGCTAATTATCGGCACTGACTGGAAACTTCACTTTTACCGCCCCGGGAGGTGAGTGGAGTGCTAAATCAGGCGCTGCACACCTGTCTTAAGTCGCAAAGGCCAAGGAGTGAGGCGCTAACTCAGAGCGCTGGCGAAGCTCATGTAATGTCAGTCAGCAATGGAACACACACACAATGGCACGGGCCAGTTCTTAAAGGGGATGGTTAATCTTGATTTCCATCCACATCCTGTTCATTGCAGCCTTGAATCTCGGCCTGGAGAGACTTGCACATCAAATGTGCTGGAAAGAACAATGGAGAGTACCAGGCAAAGAGCTCAGAGTGCAGCTCCCACAGTCTCTGCTAAATCGATACAAGGAATGGCAAATCAAAATGAACCTGCAAAGTGCTGCTCAGTACCCAAAACTCCTTCACACAACGTTGAATCTCTCCAGAAGTCTCTCCCTCTCTCTCTCAGAATGCGTAGTTCACTTCGTGTTAGGGGGGGATTAAATATGTGGGGTTACGGGGATAGGATAGGAAGGGATATGTTAGGGGGAATTAAATACGTGGGGTTACGGGGATAGGGTGGGATATGTGTCGGTGCAGGCTCGATGGGGATTCTGGTGAGAAAGCAGGGACAGGGTACTGGATTTGGATGATCAGCCATGATCGTATTGAATGGTGGAGCAGGCTCGACGGGCCGAATGGCCTACTCCTGCTCCTAGTTTCTATGAGCCTCAATTTTGTTAACCAGTGTGGTACTTTGTCAAATGCCTTCCTAAAATCCATGTAGACAACATCCATTGCATTCCCTTCACTAATCCCCTATGTTACTTCATCAAAAAATTCAATTAGATTAGTCAAACACGATCTGCCTTTTACAAATCCGTGTTGGTTCTCCTTAATTAGCTTAAACCTCTCCAAGTGCCCGTTAATTTTTTCCTTGATTATTGTTTCTAAAACTTTGCCCACCACTGATGTTAAACTGACCTGCCTGTAGTTATTAGGATTGTCCTTACACTCTTTCTTGAACAATGGTGTCACATTTGCCACTTTCCAATACTCGGGCACCTCCCCCTCATCTAGGGAAGATTGGAAAATTATGGCAAGCGCTTCCGCTATCTCCTCCCCCAATTCCCTTAACAACCTGGGATGCAAGCCATCTAGACCAGACGACTTATCCACTCTAAGCATACCCAGCCTTTCTAGTACATCCTGTCTATCAATTTTCACCCCTTCAATTGCTTCTAACTTTTCCATTTCTACCGATATTTTGTCAGCATCCACCTCCTTAGTAAACACCGATACAAAGTACCCATTGAGTATTCTAGCCTTGCCCTGCGCCTCTAAGCATATATCACCTTCTTTATCCCTAATAGGCCACACCCCGCCTCTTACTGTTTACATGCTGGTAGAAGATTTTTGGGTTCCCTTTTATGTTAACCACCATTCTACTCTCATATTCTCTCTTTTTGTCAATCTTATTTTCATCTTCACTTCCCCCCTCAACTTACTATATTTGGTCTGGTTCTCCCTTGAAGAATTCACCTGACATGCATCATACACCCTCTTTTTTTGTTTCATCATCTTCTCTATCTCCCTCGTCATCCAAGAGCCCTTGCTTTGGTTCCTTTACCCTTCCCTCTTGTTGGAATGTACCTAGCCTGTACTTGGAACATCTCCTCCTTAAAGATCACCCATTGTTCCGTTGCAGTTTTTCCTGTCAGTCTTTGGTTCCATTTTACCCTAGCTAGATCCTTTCGCATCCCATTGAAGTTAGCCCTATTCCAGTTTAGAAGTTCCACTCTAGATTGTTCCTTGCTTCTCTCCATTGCTAATCTAAATCTTATGATACGATGATCACTTGTACCCAAGTGTTCTCCCACAGACACTTGGTCGACCTGGCCCACCTCATTCCCCAGCACCAGATCCAGCAATGCCTCCTTGTTGGGCCAAGAACATACTGGTCAAGGAAATTCTCCTGAACACATTTCAGAAATTCCTCCCCCTCCTTTCCCTTTACACTAGCATTATCCCAATCGATATTTGGGTAATTAAAGTCCCCCAATATCACCACACTATAGCTCTTGCATATCTCTGCGATTTCCCTGCAGATTTGCTCCTCTACCTCCCTCTCACTATTTGGAGGCCTATAGAATATCCCCAAAAGCGTGATCATATCCTTTTTGCTGCTCAACTCTAACCAAATGGATTGTGTGTGTGAATATATTTCAAACATTACAATTCAGAGCAAATTCTGTTTCTCTCAACTTTCTAAGTGGAATAAGCTACAAGATGGATTTAAATATATTTTAATACAATTTGGAATAAAACAAGACTTGTGTTAATATAGTGTCTTCATGACTTCAGGACATCCTAAAGTGCTTTACAGCTAATTAGGTACCTTTGAAGTGTGATCACTATTGTAATGAAAAAAAAGCGACAGCCAATTTGCGCACAGCAAGGTACCACACAGCAATGTGAAAATTACCAGATAATCTGTTTTAGTGATGTTGGTTGACAGATAAATGTTGGCCATGACATCGGGGAGACCTCCCCTGCTCTTCTTCAAAATAGTGCCATGGAATCTTTTACATCCATCTGAGAGAGCAGACAGGGACCTCGGTTTAATGTCCGAAAGAATGCACCTCCGACAGTGCAGCACTCCCTTAGTAATGAACTGGAGTATCAGCCGAGATTTTGTGCTCAAGTTTCTGGAGTGGGACAAAACCACAACTTTCTGACTCAGAGGCAAGAATACTACCACTGAGCCACGGCTGAGACTTTGAGTATACCAGTATAATCTGTGGATTTTAATTGAGTTATTATTTAGTTATCCACTAGCTAATTAAGAATAATGGTAATCAAATCTAATCTATTTGGCTAATTACTTTTTATAACCTTTCATATTTATTGAAACTTTTATTGACTTTGTAAAGATAAAATGAATGGATATGGAGGAGTTTCAAGAGTTAGCTATATACCTCATTTGTTTTCCGAACTGAGTTAACTATTCTTACACATGATATTTCATGAAAACGGTTTAAAAAGTAAAATAGAATATTTGCTATTATAGTTTACTTTTTAATCCCCTTCTGCTACCTGCCATTTCCCTGCATTTGAAAGGACAAAATGATCAGTCTTGTACGTAGCTGTGATCGCCAGTGGTACCACCCCACATGAGCTGACGGAAAACACAAGTGTCTCTTGATATTTTTTTTCCTCATCTTGCCTCATCCCAGATAATTCCTCATTACAAAGGAACTGTTTGAAATTATTGTTATTCCTGCATGAATACAGGGCGCAATTGGAGTTGTGTTATCTCTTGAGGAGTTTGTAGGCAAAATTAACAGTCAGGAACAGACAGCACAAGTGGATGAAAGGCTGCATTTATATCTGCTGCAGATTTTGCTTGACTTATTTCTATATCTATAATACATAGATCTCTTATGGTGTTGCTCATAGTGAGTTGGCAGATATGCTATTTTATAACAATAGAGGTATTTCTGCCATGTAAGGAATAATATCAGGGCCACTCATTTGCAGTGATTGAAGAAGTGAAATCCCATTTTTATGCTTTGGGGAATGAATTCCATGATGCTGGAGGGACCAGAGGCCAGATCAGCAGGAATTCTGGAATATGGCACCATTCTGCCAGTCCCGCCTCCTTTTCTTGCATCAGGTGACAGCTATTGCCCACTCCCGGCCCCAGAAGAAATTGCCAAAGCCTTTTCTTTACTGTGTCGTTTCAGTTACTATCCCCACCTGTCATCTTCCTCCATTCTTGTGCCAGCCGTCTGCCCAAGTGCCCGAGGAAATTTGGGGCCCTGGTATTTAGCAATACAGGGAAGTGGGATTGGGTGTCTGGCACTGACATGGGGTCACAGACTTGTCACTAACTGCCAGTGTCACCTCCCTCCAGACTGCGGCCCATCCTTTGTCTGGGGCATAATTCCCTGGATGCCAAAGAGCTTTGCCTTCTGGCCTTTATCTCTTGTCTGCATTATCTCCTTCCGCTGTTGCTTTTCAACATTCATGTACAGTTCCAGCACATGCACGCTTTCTTCTCTCTTTTATTCTCTTGCGCTTACTTGCTTTCTCTCTCACTCTCTCTGTCTCGCTCGCTCTCTCTTTCCCTCCCTCCCCCACTCTCTTTCTCATCACCTGCTGTGCTTTTAGCCAATTATGCCTTTATCACAAACACAGCTTCTCCTTTAATAAAAACATTCAACATAAACCTCATCCAAATAAAGCTTTTGAACTTTGTCCTGTTGTTTTTTTTTTCAAATCATTTTGAAAAATAGCTAGATATAGTTTGTGAGAGACCAAGGGAGAAGCATTTGGCCAGTTAAATGTTACTGATGCAGCCTAGGAGATTGTTCGCTTACAGAGAAAAAACAGCAATGATTTTTTTTGCAAAAAGCTTTTTGAGTGATTTAATTGGTTCAGCAACAGAAGGTGAAGGGTTAATATGTTAAAATAGGATTTTTCCTTTATAATTGTTTGCATTGGAATTCCTGTTATAAATGTTTACATGGGATTTTTTCATTGTGGCACCTTGGCATGGTTTTTTTAAATTTCTTGAGATGTGAGCAACAGCAGCAAGGCAGCATTTATTGCCCATCCCTAATTCCCTTTGGGCGTTAAGTGTCAGCCACATAGGCCAGATCAGGTAGGAGCAGCAGATTTCTTTCCTGAGAGACAATAGTAAATCAGTTGGGTTTTTATGGTTATGTTTTGTGCTAGTTTAAAAATTGCTAGATTTAATTCAATTCAATTTCTCAACTTGTCATGGTCTGAACTGAAGTCTTCTGTGTTGCTAGTCCAGTACCATAGCCACTAGACTACCATAAACATTATAAAAGAGTAACGTCAGAAATAAGGAGCAGGTCATACAAAAAAATTATCAACAATACTAGTGGATTTCCTGGTTGCTAACTGTAAGTCAGAGGGTAGTGGGAAGAAATGGGGTTGTGGGTCAGTTGCCAAGGGAATTATTTTGAGTTTTGTCAATGAAGGAAATTATATGGAGAAGTGGGAGATTTTTTTTGAAAATGAAAAGATGAAACTAATCAAGTTTTTTTTAATTAGTGTTTTGTGTGCCATTGCTGGTGATAAGTTGCAGAATATGATCTGTGTGTTGCGTATCTCACATCTTCAGGTTGGTTGTCTCTGTGATTCATCTTTCAGTTTTGATATCTTTCTGGAGGGCTTTCTGCTTGTCTGTGTGCTCTTTAATTTTTTGTGTCTTGTTTCAGAGTTGTTTCAGTGTCCTGTTCGTCTGTCTCTGTCTTTATTTTTTTTTATTTGTTCATGGGATTTGGGCGTCGCTGGCAAGGCCAGCATTTATTGCCCATTCCTAATTGCCCTAGAAAAGGTGGTGGTGAGCCGCCTTCTTGAACCGCTACAGTCAGTCTGTGTGGTGAAGGTACTCCCACAGTGCTGTTAGGGAGGGAGTTCCAGGATTTAACCCAGCGACGATGAAGGAACGGCGATATATTTCCAAGCTAGGATGGTGTGTGACTCGGAGGGGAACTTGGAGGTGGTGGAGTTCCCAAGCACCTGCTACCCTTGTCCTTCTAGGTGTTAGAGGTCGCAGGTTTGGGAGGTGCTTTGGCAGAAGCCTTGGCAAGTTGCTGCAGTGCATCTTGTAGATGGTACATACTGCGCCGGTGGTGGAGGGAGTGAATGTTTAAGGTGGTGGATGGGGTGCCAATCAAGCGGGCTGCTTTGTCCTCGATGCTGTCGAGCTTCGTGAGTATTGTTGGAGCTGCACTCATCCAGGCAAGTGGAAGATATTCCATCACACTCCTGACTTGTGCCTTGTAGATGGTGGAAAGGCTTTGGGGAGTCAGGAGGTGAGACACTCACTGCAGAATACCCAGCCTCTGACCTGCTCTTGTAGCCACAGTATTTATGTGGCTGGTCCAGTTAAGTTTCTGGTCAATGGTGACCCCCAGGATATTGATGGTGGGGGATTTGGTGATGGTAGTTCCATTGAATGTCAAGGGCGGTGGTTAGACTCGCTTGTTGGAGATAGTCATTGCCTGGCACTTGAGTGGCACAAATGTTACCTGCCACTTATCAGCCCAAGCCTGAATGTCGGCCAGGTCTTGCTGCAGTGCGAGCATGGGCTGCTTCATTATCTGAGGAGTTGCGAATGGAACTGAACACTGTGCAATCATCAGTGAACATCCCCACCTGACCTTAAGATGAGGGAAGGTCATTGATGAAGCAGCTGAAGATGGTTGGGCCTAGGACACTGCCCTGAGGAACTCCTGCAGCGATGTCCTGGGGCTATGATGATTGACCTCCAACAACCACCTTCCTATGTGCTAGGTATGACTCTAGCCAGTGGAGAGTTTTCCCCCTGATTCCCATTGACTTCAATTTTACTAGGGCTCCTTGTTGCCACACTCGGTCAAATGCTGCCTTGATGTGAAGGGCAGTCACTCTCACCTCACCTCTGAAATTCAGCTCTTTTGTCCATGTTTGGACCAAGGCTGTAATGAAGTCTGCAGCTGAGTGGTCCTGGTGGAACCCAAACTGAGTATCGCTGAGCAGGTTATTGGTAAGTGGCACTTGATAGCACTGTCGATGACACCTTCCATCACTTTGCTGATGATTGAAAGTAGACTGATGGGGGGGTAATTGGCCGGATTGGATTTGTCCTGCTTTTTGTGGACAGGACATACCTGGGCAGTTTTCTACATTGTCGGGTAGATGCCAGTGTTGTAGCTGTACTGGAACAGCTTGACCAGAGATGCAGCTAGTTCTGGAGCACAAGTCTTCAGCACAACAGCTGGGATGTTGTCAGGGCCCATCCAGTGCACTCAGCGGTTTCTTGATATCACGTGGAGTGAATCGAATTGGCTGAAGACTGACTTCTGTGATGGTGGGGACCTCAGGAGGAGGCCGAGATGGATCATTCACTCAGCACTTCTGGCTGAAAATGGTTGCAAATGCTTCAGCCTTATCTTTTGCACTCACGTGCTGAGCTCTGCCATCATTGAGGATGGGGATGTTCATGGAGCCTCCTCCTCCCGTTAGTTGTTTAATTGTCCACCACCATTTGCAACTGGATGTGGCAGGACTGCAGAGCTTTTAGTATTTTGCTTTCTAGCCCTCCGCTTTTGTTGTTTGGAGGTGTGGGCACCAGCTGGAGGGAGATATAGGTGGCGGTTGGCAAAGGATCTGGCTCGTGCTGTAGAAAGGTTTTGGTTGGTAGGTGGGATATTCGGCAGCTTTCGGGTAAGGGGTAGAGACTCGGGGCGAGGAAAGCAATGAAAAGAGAGAAACATTGCACTATCCTTGGATGACATTTGCTGCAGACCCTATTTTATGGTGCATTCTTGGTTATTTTCTTGCAGGAAATGCAGTAATGGAGGGTTGCTCTCTTTGGCATGTTAGGTCATCCTCCTATGTTAAGAAATGTGCCGGCTGCTTAGGAGTCGATAGACAAAGTCAATGCAATGGTGATCATCCAAAGGACCTGGAAGCAGATGCATTAAAAAATTAATACCCTCAGGAAGACTGGCAAAGTAAGGCTAGGCAGAATAGCAGTATATCGAGTAGATGGGCAAAGTATCCAATTCACTATGCTTCCTATCACCCGGTTACCTCCTGATTGAGGCCAGATCCTAAACGGCTTCTCCTGAGTTCACATGCATGGCCATACTATAGCTGGGCATATTTTATTACTGTCACTTAAAACTGCATAACCAGTGGGGAACCTAAAACAAGCTTAGCGCCCCTTTCATCCATGACCTAAGGTGTCCACTTAGTTGTCACTACTCTGTATTCTTCCAACAGTTTACTAGTGCTTTGTTTGCAGGGCAAAGCTACTCATAATAAAAAAAGAGCAGAGCTTGCCACACTGGATTTGGTTGTGTCACAGAATATAGATGTTTAGGTCATGGTGAAGGTGCAAGTCTCCAAAATGGCCACAGCTAGTACAGTAGCCAGCCTTTTCATGTTACTCTTCCTGGCACTACATATCATCTTATCGACTCACACAATCACTTACTCATTCAGACACATACCTTTCAACAAATCACGACAGAAGCAATATTAGATATGTAAGATCTACTTTATGGGATGCTTCCCAGCCACCATTGCAACATGTGGTGCTTCTGTTTCTACAGCTATCTCCAAAGAAGAGGTTGCAGACCTGAGTGACAACTCCAAAGCCAGCACCTCACAAAACTCTCTTCCACCCATTCCACCAATAGCAAAATCAAGCACAGGATACATCCACCCAGGGGATTTAGACAGGTAGCATGAAGGGGTTAACTAGGTGAAGCATAGAGCACTAGCACTAGTATGGTGAAACAGGTGGTGGAGGAACACCTGCTGTCCTGAAGGCCAACTTGCATCCATCCTCAGTTAAAAGACCCTGAGATCTGGACCTCACAGGACCTGTATTTGAAGGAAGAATCCTATCTGAGCACCAACATTTTCTAGCCGTTCTAGAGTGTTTCAAGCAATGTCTAATGGCTAGTGTGGAAGAATTCACTTGATACATCTGTACAGTCCTACATGAGTGTTATTCTCAATTGCAGTCTACTAAGTGCCATTACACAGGGTTTTAAAGCTTTCATTAGATCATTAGGTGTACTGACATAGTGCCCAGCAATAAGGCTAAGGCTACAACAGACACTGATCAGGGTGACATAACATCAGGCTCCTCCAACCACACTGTTCTAATGACTAGACGTGTCAACACGTGAGCAGGACCAGCTAAGCACTGCAGGGTCATTTCATGACCTAACACAAGAAAACAGAGAGGCAGCTCAATCCCAGGAGGCCTCCACTGAGACCCAGCAGCCAGCCAGTCAGCCACCTCACTTACCCCAGCCACTTGAGCACTGAAAAGGAGCACCAGGTTCTGGAGCACATATATCTTTTACTGTCATCATGGGGACACATGAAGTGAAGGAGACACTAGCTACATGTCACTATTCTTCAGTAAGTAAATTTGGTTGTATTTTAGTTCACTTGTATGTTGACAGTTTCTTGGCATGGTGTAATGTAAAATTTTAGCAGATGAAAGGAATGGGATCCATGATAGTGTGGCGGATCGCCACCTAAACGGGCAGTATCCACTTTTCCGTCCGTGGACAATAAATCGGGCACCTTGCCTTTAAGGCGCATGCTGCCTTTAAGGCAGGAGAAAAGGAGTGGGCGTGGCCTCAGAGTTTTCAGATGAGTTGGTTAGCAGCCATTTTACCAGGCAGATGTAATTAAAAGCTTTGTGTTCCACACATGGACTCGGCCTTAATTCGTGTTTCGCGGCAGCCACAATATTGGTGACCCCGACGCTCAGAACGTATTCCGAGCACTGCAATGGCGGACACGAACGCAGTTTCTGTGAAACTGCCGGAGTTTTGGGAAAACCAGCCCGAAGCCTGGTTTCTCCAAGCCGAGTCCCGATTCCGGCTGCAACGCATCACCACAGATGGGACGAAGTACGACTACCTCGTCACATCACTCGTTAGCTCCACAGTTATGAAGGTCTGGACAGCGCTGCAGAACCCACCAGAGGGGGGCAAGTATGCACATCTTAAGGCCATGCTCCTTAAAAAATTTACGGCCCCGACATACCAGTGAAACTGCCACCTCCTCGACCTTCCAGGCCTCGGTGATGCCTCACCGTCAGACCTCCTCTCCCACATGCTCTCCCTCACCGACGAGAGCCCACCCGGATCCCTCTTCCGCACGCTGTTCATCCGCCAGCTACCTCTCAGCATCCGCCCAGCGATCGTGGCGTCCGGCCTCACGGACCTGGAAGCCCTGGCCGATGAGGCCGACAAGCTGCTGTCCACTCACTCCAGCCGCGACGTCACTCCGGACCTGGCAGCTACTGCCTGGGCGCGCCCCTCACCAGCCACCACGCAGCCACAAGGCCCAGCCACCGGGCTCACGGGGCCTTCGCGCCCCACTAACCCGGGCCACTGTTACTACCACGCACGGTTCGGCGCCAGGACACAACGGTGCACACCTCCCTGCTCTTTCAAGTCCTCCCCCGTTCCAGCCCCCGCGATGGCCGTGGGCCACGCGGGCTCCCTGCTGTTCGTCACGGATGACAAAACCGGCCGCCGGTTCCTGTGCGACACTGGGGCTCAGCACAGCATCATCCCGGCCTCCTCCCTCGACATCCAAAAGGGCAAACGAGGACCGGCGCTGGCTGCTACTAACGGCTCGGACATTCGGACGTACGGCACCCGCACAGTCACCCTCGACCTCGCTGGTCGCCGCTACCGATGGGAGTTCATCACTGCCAAGGTGCTCTCCCCTCTCATCGGCACGGATTTCCTGTGCGCCCACGGCCTACTGGTAGACATCCCTCGACACCGCCTCGTGGACATGAACACCATGTCCCCCATCCTGGGCGCCATGGCCCCCCGTCAACCCGCCGACATGGCATCACAGTGCCACGCCCGGGCCACGGATGACTACTCGGCACTCCTGGCCGAATTCACGGCCCTTACCAATCCGACCTTCTCGCGGAGGCCACCAAACACGGGGTGGAACACTTCATCCCCACCACAGGCCCCCCAGTGTACGCCCACGCCCGCAGGCTGGACCCGGCCAAACTGGAGATCGCGCGGACCGAGTTTGCCACCATGGAGCAGCTCGGCATCATCCGCCACTCCAACAGTCCCTGGGCCTCCCCACTCCACATCGCACCCAAACCAGGAGGGGGTTGGCGCCCCTGCGGGGATTACCGCCGCCTCAACGACGCCACCACCCCTGATCGGTACCCCGTGCCGCACATCCAGGACTTCTCGGCTAGACTGGCCGGCCGCTCAGTCTTTTCCAAGGTCGACCTGGTGCGCGGCTACCACCAAGTCCCCGTCCACCCTGCGGACGTCCCAAGACGGCCGTAATCACCCCCTTCGGCCTTTTCGAGTTCCTGCGGATGCCCTTCAGCCTCAAAAACGCGGCCCAGGCATTCCAACGGCTCATGGACTCGGTCCTTCGGGACCTGAAGTTCCTGTTCGTCTACCTGGACGACATCCTGGTAGCCAGTTCCTCCAAGCAGGAACACCTCGAACACCTTCGCATCCTGTTCGGGCGTCTCAGCGACCACGGGCTCATCCTCAGCCCAGCCAAATGCCAGTTCGGCCTGGACAAGATCGACTTCCTCGGCCACCACATCACCCATGCTGGGGCCATTCCCCTGCCCACCAAGGTGCAGGCCGTCCAACAATTTCCCCGCCCCACCACCATCAAAGGCC
>JASTWF010002693.1:0-18967 GCA_030390025.1 Squalus acanthias
AAACTGAGGGAGCGCCGCACTATCGGAGGGGCAGTACTGAGGGAGCGCCGCAATGTCGGAGGGGCAGTAGTGAGGGAGTGTTGCACTGTCGGAGGGGCAGTACTGATGGAAGCGCTGCACTGTCGGAGGGGCAGTACTGAGGGAGCGCTGCACTGTCGGAGGGGCAGTACTGAGGGAGCGCCGCACTGTCGGAGGGGCAGTACTGAGGGAGCGCTGCACTGTCAGAGGGGCAGTACTGAGGGAGTGTTGCACTGTCGGAGGGGCAGTACTGAGGGAGTGCCGCAATATCGGAGGGGCAGTACTGAGGGAGTGTTGCACTGTTAGAGGGGCAGTACTGAGGGAGCGCTGCACTGTCGGAGGGGCAGTACTGAGGGAGTGTTGCACTGTCGGAGGGGCAGTACTGAGGGAGTGGCGCACTATCGGAGGGGCAGTACTGAGGGAGTGCCGCCATGTCTGAGGGGCAGTACTGAGGGAGTGTTGCACTGTCGGAGGGGCAGTACTGAGGGAGCGCCGCACTGTCGGAGGGACAGTACTGAGGGAGCGCCGCTCTGTTGGAGGGGCAGAACTGAGGGAACGCCGCAATGTCAGAGGGGCAGTACTGAGGGAGTGGCGCACTATCGGAGGGGCAGTACTGCGGGAGCGCCGCACTGTCAGAGGGGCAGTACTGAGGGAGCGCCGCCATCTCGGAGGGGCAGTACTGAGGGAGCGTCGCACTGTCGGAGGGGCAGTACTGAGGGAGTGCTGCACTGTTGGAGGGACAGTACTGAGGGAGTGCTGCACTGTTGGAGGGGCAGTACTGAGGGAGTGTTGCACTGTTGGACGGCCAGTACTGAGGGAGTGCCGCAATGTCGGAGGGGCAGTACTGAGGGAGTGTTGCACTGTCGGAGGGGCAGTACTGAGGGAGTGCCGCACTGTCGGAGGGGCAGTACTGAGGGAGCGCTGCACTGTCGGAGGGACAGTACTGAGGGAGTGCTGCACTGTTGGAGGGGCAGTACTGAGGGAGTGCCGCACTGTCGGAGGGGCAGTACTGAGGGAGCGCCGCACTATCGGAGGGGCAGTACTGAGGGAGCGGCGCACTGTCGGAGGGGCAGTACTGAGAGAGCGCCACACTGTCGGAGGTGCAGTACTGAGGGAGCGCCGCACTGTCGGAGGGGCTAACTGAGGGAGCGGCGCACTGTCAGAGGGGCAGTACTGAGGGAGCGCCACACTGTCGGAGGGGCAGTACTGAGGGAGCACCGCACTGTCGGAGGGGCAGTACTGTGGGAGCGCCGCACTGTCGGAGGGGCAGTACTGAGGGAGCGCCGCACTGTCGGAGGGGCAGTACTGAGGGAGTGCCGCACTGTCGGAGGGGCAGTATTGAGGGAGCACTGCACTGTCAGAGGGGCAGTACTGAGGGAGCGCTACACTATCGGAGGGGCAGTGCTGAGGGAGCACTGCACTGTCGGAGGGGCAGTACTGAGGGAGCGCCGCACTGTCGGAGGGACAGTACTGAGGGAGCGCCGCACTGTCGGAGGGACAGTACTGAGGGAGCGCCGCACTGTCGGATGGACAGTACTGAGGGAGCGCCGCACTGTCGGAGGGGCAGTACTGAGGGAGCGCCGCACTGTCGGAGGGGCAGTACTGAGGGAGTGCCGCACTGTCGGAGGGGCAGTATTGAGGGAGCACTGCACTGTCAGAGGGGCAGTACTGAGGGAGCGCTACACTATCGGAGGGGCAGTGCTGAGGGAGCACTGCACTGTCGGAGGGGCAGTACTGAGGGAGCGCCGCACTGTCGGAGGGACAGTACTGAGGGAGCGCCGCACTGTCGGAGGGACAGTACTGAGGGAGCGCCGCACTGTCGGATGGACAGTACTGAGGGAGTGCCGCACTGTCGGAGGGACAGTACTGAGGGAGCGCCGCACTGTCGGAGGGACAGTACTGAGGGAGTGCCGCACTGTGGGAGGGGCAGTACTGAGGGAGTGCCGCACTGTCGGAGGGGCAGTACTGAGGGAGCGCCGCACTGTCGGAGGGACAGTACTGAGGGAGTGCCGCACTGTCGGAGGGGCAGTACTGAGGGAGCGCCGCACTGTCGGAGGGACAGTACTGAGGGAGTGCCGCACTGTCGGAGGGGCAGTACTGAGGGAGTGCCGCACTGTCGGAGGGGCAGTATTGAGGGAGCTCTGCACTGTCAGAGGGGCAGTACTGAGGGAGCGCTACACTATCGGAGGGGCAGTGCTGAGGGAGCACTGCACTGTCGGAGGGGCAGTACTGAGGGAGCGCCGCACTGTCGGAGGGACAGTACTGAGGGAGCGCCGCACTGTCGGAGGGACAGTACTGAGGGAGCGCCGCACTGTCGGATGGACAGTACTGAGGGAGTGCCGCACTGTCGGAGGGACAGTAATGAGGGAGCGCCGCACTGTCGGAGGGACAGTACTGAGGGAGTGCCGCACTGTCGGAGGGGCAGTACTGAGGGAGCGCCGCACTGTCGGAGGGACAGTACTGAGGGAGTGCCGCACTGTCGGAGGTGCCGTGTTTCAGATGAAACGTTAACCCGAGGCCCCCGTCTGCTCTCTCAAGTGGACGTAAAAGATCCCACGGCACTATTTCGAAGAAGAGCAGGGGAGTTCTCCCCGGTGTCCTGACCAATATTTATCCCTCAACCAACATAACAAAAACAGATTATCTGGTCATTATCACATTGCTGTTTGTGGGACCTTGCTGTTTGCGAATTGGCTGCCGCATTTCCCACATTACAACAGTGACTACACTTCAATAGTACTTCAATGGCTGTAAATCGCTTGGAGACGTCCGGTGGTCGTGAAAGGCGCTATATAAATGCAAGTCTTTCTTCATTTCTTTCTTTTTGACTAGGTAGACTTGGTTTCTGCATAGAGTTCAGTTCCCAACTACCATCCATGACTTTATTCAAGACTGGGATAGGTAGATTTTTGTTGGGTTAGGGTATCAAGGGATAAGGATCGAAGGCGGGTGAATGGAGTTGAGGTGGAGTCCAGCCTTGAAGGGAGGAACAGGCTCGAGGGGCTGAATGGCCTCCTCCCGTTCCTCTGTCCCCCTTCCTGCGTGAGGGAAAGATAGGAAAGATTGAAGAAAGACCAATTAGGGTATTTTCTAAATGGCGAATAACTGGAAATTGGACAGGAGCAAAGAGATTTCGAGGTCCATGTACAGCAATCAGCTACAGTCAGCAGTCAGGCAGTAGAAGTAATCAGAAAGGCTGATGGAATGTTGGAATTTATCTCAAGGTGGTTGGAATGCAAAGGGGAGGAAGATATGCTTCAGTTTTGCGAGAGTCTAACCACCTCCCCAAGACATTCAACAGCATTACCATCGCCGAATCCCCCACCATCAACATCCTGGGGGTCACCATTGACCAGAAACTTAACTGGACCAGCCACATAAATACTGTGGCAACAAGAGCAGGTCAGAGGCTGGGGATTCTGCAGGCGAGTGTCTCACCTCCTGACTCCCCAAAGCCTTTCCACCATCTACAAGGCACAAGTCAGGAGTGTGATGGAATACTCTCCACTTGCCTGGATGAGTGCAGCTCCAACAACACTCAAGAAGCTCGACACCATCCAGGACAAAGCAGCCCGCTTGATTGGCACCCCGTCCACCACCTTAAACATTCACTCCCTCCACCACCGGCGCACCGTGGCTGCAGTGTGTACCATCTACAAGATGCACTGCAGCAACTCGCCAAGGCTTCTTCGGCAGCACCTCCCAAACCCGCCACCTCTTCCACCTAGAAGGACAAGGGCAGCAGGCGCATGGGAACACCACCACCTCCAAGTTCCCCTCCAAGTCACACACCATCCTGACTTGGAAATATATCTGGCCGTTCCTTCATCGTCGCTGGGTCAAAATCCCGGAACTCCCTCCCTAACAGCACTGTGGGAGCACCTTCACCACACGGACTGCAGCGGTTCAAGAAGGCGGCTCACCACCACCTTCTCAAGGGCAACTAGGGATGGGCAATAAATGCTGGCCTGGCCAGCGACGCCCAGATCCTGAGAATGAATAGATATATAAAAAAACAAAAGTGGAAATATAATATGAGCATAAAATGTTAAATTCTATTCAAACTCGCGGTTGTAAACCAGACGTGACCTGTGATCAGATCAGGGCGTCAGCATCTGCTGATCTGATCGGCTCACTGGCCCATTGTGTTCGCTTTTCTGCTTTCGCCTGTATCACCGCTCAACGTAACGAATAGCCTCCGGCTCCAAAACCGCTGGATGTCAATTGTACACATGAGATCAGGGCTCGATGGCTTCTCTTATCTGAGCAGGGCCCAGGGTTGAGGCCTCGCATCGTGGAGTGAAGGCTCGGAGACTGCGGACCCCGAGAGAGATACCCGACGAAGATCACTGCCGAACCGGACAAGGTGAATTGATTCTCCACCCCCGCCCGCCAGCGCTTAAAAGCTCAGGTTTGGTGATGTCTAGCTAACCATGATATCAGTACATAAGAACATAAGGAATAGGAGCAGGAGTCGGCCATGCGGCCCCTCGAGCCTGCTCCGCCATTCAAGAAGGTCATGGCTGATCGTCGACCTCAACTCCACTTTCCTGCCTGATCCCTTGGTTCCTCTAGAGTCCAAAAATCTATCGACCTCTGTCTTGAATATACTCAACGACTGAGCATCCACAGTCCTTCAGGGTAGAGAATTCCAAAGATTCACCGCCCTCTGAGAGAAGAAATTCCTCCTCATCTCAGTCTTAAATGGCCAACCCCTTATCCAGAGACTGTGTCCCCTAGTTCTAGACACTCCAGCCAGGGGAAACATCCTCCCTGCCTCTACCCTGTCATCCCCCCTCCAAATCTTATATATTTCAATGAGATCACCTCTAATTCTTCTAAACTCCAGAGAGCATAGGCCCAATCTACTCAATCTCTCCACATAGGACAACCCTCTCATCCCGAGGATCAATCTAGTGGGTATAATATAATACAATATAATAGTGAATACACCGCCTTCAGTGTGCCAGTGCAGCCTTCGGTCACCTGAGGAAGAGAGTGTTTGAAGACCAGGATCTCAAACCCAGCACCAAGCTCATGGTCTACAGAGCAGTAGTGATACCCGCCCTGCTGTATGCCTCAGATACATGGACCATGTACAGCAGGCACCTCAAAGCACTTGAGAGGTACCACCAACGCTGCCTCCGCAAGATCCTGCAAATCCATTGGCAGGATAGGCGCACCAATGTCAGTGTTCTCGCTCAGGCCAACATCCCCAGCATCGAAGCTTTGACCACGCTCGATCAGCCACATCCTCCGCATGCCCGATACGAGACTCCCAAAACAAGCGCTCTACTCGGAGCTCCGACACGGCAAGAGAGCCCCAGGTGGGCAGAGGAAACGCTTCAAGGACATCCTCAAAGCTTCCTTGAAAAAGTGAAACATCCCCACCGACACCTGGGAATCCCTGGCCCAAGACCGCATCCGGGAAGGCGCTGAACACCTCGAGTCTCTTCGCCGGGAGCAAGCGGAAGCCAAGCGCAAACAGCGGGAGGAGCGCACGTCAACCCAAGCACCCCACACCCACCCGCCCCTTCAACCACTGTCTGCCCCACCTGTGACAGAGACTGTAGGTCCCGCATTGGACTCATCAGTCACCTGAGAACTCATTCTTAATGTGGAAGCAAGTCATCCTCGGTTCCGAGGGACTGCCTAAGAAGAGAATATCAGAGTAGGTTTCGGTGAGGATTCATTTCGACATGAGCCCCAGAGTCGAATTAATACGGGGCCGTGGCACAATTCCGTTACGTTGTTGGAGACCCGAGTGTCAGAGTTCCCGCAAGGGGCTCAGTGAGATAAAGCAGCTTGGGGATCTTCTGGAACGGACCTCGACCAGCTTGGTAGCTCGACGCACCTCCCTTAGTTCGAGATTTCAGGGCTCCAAGACCACTCGAGCGATTTCGACCCTTACTCTGGGCCGATACCCTCAGTCTCAGTGCCCAGGGAGTGCTGAATACATGCATTAATCCCCGTCTCCCTGTTCAGGAGAATGTTCAACTGAGGCTCCAACTCCCTGTTCAGGGGATGTTAAACCAAGGGCCCGTCTCCTTGTTCAGGAGGATGTTAAACCGAGGCTCCAACTCCCTGTTCAGGAGGATGTTAAACCGAGGGCCCGTCTCCCTGGTCAGGGGGGATGTTAAACCGAGGCCCCGTCTCCCTGTTCAAGGGGGATGTTAAACCGAGGCCCCGTCTCCCTGTTCAGGGAGGGTGTTAAACCGAGGCCCCGTCTCCCTGTTCAGGGAGGGTGTTAAACCGAGGCCCCGTCTCCCTGTTCGGGGGGATGTTAAACCGACGCACCTTCTCTCTGTTCAGAGGGGATGTTAAACCGATTACCCGTCTCTCTGTTCAGGGGGGATGTGAAACCGAGGCACTGTCTCCCTGTTCAGGGGCGATGTTAAATCGAGGCCCCGTCTCTCTGTTAAGAGGGGATGTTAAACCGAGGGCCCGTCTCCCTGGTCAGGGGGGATGTTAAACCGAGGCCCCGTCTCTCTGTTAAGAGGGGATGTTAAACCGAGGCCCCGTCTCCCTGTTCAGGGAGGATGTTAAACCGAGGCCTCGTCTCCCTGTTCAGGGAGGATGTTAAATCGAGGCCCCGTCTCCCTGTTCAAGTAGGATGTTAAACCAAGGCACTGTCTCCCTGTTCAGGGGGAATGTTAAACCGAGGCCCCGTCTCCCTGTTCAGGGGGGAATGTTAAACCGAGGCCCCGTCTCCCTGTTCAAGGACGATGTTAAACCAAGGCCCCGTCTACCTGTTCAGGGGAGATGTTAAACCGAGGCCCCGTCTCCCTGTTCAGGGGGGATGTTAAACCGAGGCACTGTCTCCCTGTTCAGGGTGTGTGTATCTGTCCCCCTAGATCAGTGTATCTGTCCCCGAGATCAGTGTATCTGTCTCCCCAGATCAGTGTATCTGTCCCCTAGATCAGAGTAACTGTCCCTTAGATCAGTGAATCTGTCCACCTAGATCAGAGTAACTGTCCTCCTAGATCAGTGTATCTCTCCCTAGATCAGTGTATCTCTTCCACCTAGATCAGTGTAACTTTCTCCCGAGATGAGTGTATCTGTCCCCTAGATCAGTGTATCTGTCTCCCTAGATCAGTGTATCTGTCGCACTAGATCAGTGTATCTGCCCCCTAGATCAGTGTATCTGTCCCCCTAGATCAGTGTATCTGTCCCCCTAGATCAGTGTATCTGTCTCCCTCTAGATCAGTGTATCTGTCCCCTAGATCAGTGTATCTGTCTCCCTCTAGATCAGTGTATCTGTTCCACTAGGTCAGTGTATCTGTCCCCCTAGATCAGTGTATCTGTCCCCTAGATCAGGGTATCTGTCCCCCTAGATCAGGGCATCTGTCCCCCTAGATCAGTGTATCTGTCTCCCTAGGTCAGTGTATCTGTCCCCATAGATCAGTGTATCTGTCCCCTAGATCAGTGTATCTGTACCCCTAGATCAGTGTATCTGTCTCCCTAGATCAGTGTATCTGGCACCCTAGATCAGTGTATCTGTCCCCCTAGAGCAGTGTATCTGTCCCCCTAGATCAGTGTATCTGTCCCCTAGATCAGTATATCTGTCTCCTAGATCAGTGTATCTGTCCCCTAGATCGGTGTATCTGTCCCCTAGAAATGCGTCTCTGTCCCCCTAGATCAGTGTATCTGCCCCCCAGATCAGTGTATCTGTCCCCTAGATCAGTGTATCTGTCCCCTAGATCGGTGTATCTGTCTCCCTAGATCAGTGTATCTGTCCCCTAGATCGGAGTATCTGTACCCGTAGATCAGTGTATCTGTCTCTATAGATCAGTGTTTCTGTCCCCTAGATCGGTGTATCTGTCCACCTAGATCAGTGTATCTGTCCCCTAGATTAGTGTATCCGTCCACTAGATCAGTGTATCTGTCTCCCGAGATCAGTGTATCTGTCCCCCTAGATCCGGGTATCTGTCCCCCTAGATCAGTGTATCTGTCTCCCTAGATCAGTGTATCTGTCCCCCTAGATCAGTGTATCTGTCACCCTAGATCAGTATGTCTGTCCCCCTAGATCAGTGTATATGTCCCCCTAGATCAGTGTATCTGTCCCCTAGATCCGTGTATCTGTCCCCCTAGATCCGTGTATCTGTCTCCCTAGATCAGTGTATCTGTCCACTAGATCAGTGTATCTGTCCCCCTAGATCAGTGTATCTGTCCCACTAGACCAGTTTATCTGTCCCCCTAGATCAGTGTATCTTTCCCCTAGATCAGTGTATCTGTCTCAGAGATCAGTGTATCTGTCCCCCAGATCAGTGTATCTCTCTCCCTAGATCAGTGTATCTGTCCCCTAGATCAGTGTATCTGTCCCCAGATCAGTGTATCTGTCTCCCGAGATCAGTGAATCTGTCCCCCAGATCAGTGTATCTGTCTCCCGAGATCAGTGTATCTGTCCCCCAGATCAGTGTATCTCTCTCCCTAGATCAGTGTATCTGTCCCCTAGATCAGTGTATCTGTTCGCTAGATCAGTGTATCTGCCCCCCTAGGTCAGTGTATCTGTCTCCCCAGATCAGTGTATCCGTCCACTCAATCACTGTATCTGTCACCTAGATCAGTGTATCTGTCCCCTAAATCAGTGTATCTGTCCCCCCAGATCAGTGTATCTGTCCCCCTAGATCAGTGTATCTGTCTCGCCAGATCAGTGTATCTGGTCCCCTAGATCAGTGTATCTGGCCCCCTAGATCAGTGTATCTGTCCCCTAGATCAGTGTATCTGTTACCCCAAATCAGTGTATCTGTTCCCCTAGATCAGTGTAGCTGTCCCCCTAGATCAGTGTATCTGTCCCCTAGAACAGTGTATCTGTCCCCTAGATGTGTGTATCTGTCCCCTAGATCAGTTTATCTGTCCCCCTAGATCAGAGTATCTGTCCCCTAGATCAGTGTATCTGTCCCCCTAGATCAGTGTATCTGTACCCTAGATCGGTGATTCTGTCCCCTAGATCAGTGTATCTGTCCCCCTAGATCAGTGTATCTGTCCCCCTAGATCAATGTATCTGTCCCCTAGATCAATGTATCTGTCCCCTAGATCAGTGGATCTGGTCCCCAGATCAGTGTATCTGACCCCCTAGATCAATGTATCTGTCCCCTAGATCAATGTATCTGTCCCCTAGATCAGTGGATCTGGTCCCTAGATCCGTGTATCTGTCCCCCTAGATCAGTGTATCTGTCCCCCTAGATCCGTGTATCTGTCCCCTAGAGCAGTGTATCTGTCCCCCGAGATCAGTGTATCTGTCCCCCTAGATCAGTGTATCTGTCTCTCTCGATCAATATATCTGTCCCGTAGATCAGTGTATCTGTCCCCCTAGATCAGTGTATCTGTCCCCCTAGATCCGTGTATCTGTCAACCTACATCAGTGTATCTGTCCCCCTAGATCAGTGTATCTGTCTCCCTAGATCAGTGTGTCTGTCCCCCTAGATCAGTGTATCTGTCCCCCTAGATCAATGTATCTGTCCCCATAGATCAGAGTATCTGTCCCCCTAGATCAGTGTATCTGTCCCCTAGATCGGAGTATCTGTACTCCTAGATCAGTGTATCTGTCTCTCTAGATCAGTGTTTCTGTCCCCTAGTTCGGTGTATCTGTCCACCTAGATCAGTGTATCTGTCCCCCTAGATCAGTGTATCTGTCCACTAGATCAGTGTATCTGTCTCCCTCGATCAATATATCTGTCCCGAAGATCAGTGTATCTGTGCCCCTAGATCAGTGTATCTGTCCCCCTAGATCCGGGTATCTGTCCCCCTAGATCAGTGTATCTGTCTCCCTAGATCAGTGTATCTGTCCCCCTAGATCAGTGTATCTGTCACCCTAGATCAGTGTGTCTGTCCCCCTAGATCAGTGTATCTGTCCCCCTAGATCAGAGTATCTGTCCCCCTAGATCAGTGTATCTGTCCCCCTAGATCCGTGTATCTGTCTCCCTAGATCAGTGTATCTGTCAACTAGATGTGTATCTTTCCCCCTGGATCCGTGTTTCTGGCCCCCTAGATCAGTTTATCTGTCCCCCAGATCAGTGTATCTGTCTCCCGAGATCAGTGTATCTGTCCCCCAGATCAGTGTATCTCTCTCCCTAGATCAGTGTATCTGTCCACTAGATCAGTGTATCTGTTCCCTAGATCAGTGTATCTGCTTCCCTAGATCAGTGTATCTGTTTCCCCAGATCAGTGTATTCGTCCACTCAATCAGTGTATCTGTCACCTAGATCAGTGTATCTGTCCCCTAAATCAGTGTATCTGTCCCCTAGATCAGTGTAGCTGTTCCCCCAGATCAGTATATCTGTCCCCCTAGATCAGTTTATCTGTCACCCTAGATCAGTGTATCTGTCTCCCCAGATCAGTGTATCTGGTCCCCTAGATCAGTGTATCTGGCCACCTAGATCAGTGTATCTGTCCCCTAGATCAGTGTATCTGTCACCCCAGGTCAGTGTATCTGTTCCCCGAGATCAGTGTAGCTGTCCCCCTAGAGCAGTGTATCTGACCCCCTAGATCAGTGTATCTGTCCCTTAGATCAGTGTATCTGTCCCCTAGATGTGTGTATCTGTCCCCTAGATCAGTGTATCTGTCCCCCTAGATCAGTGTATCTGTCCCCATAGATCAGAGTATCTGTCCCCCTAGATCAGTGTATCTGTCCCCTAGATCGGAGTATCTGTACTCCTAGATCAGTGTATCTGTCTCTCTAGATCAGTGTTTCTGTCCCCTAGTTCGGTGTATCTGTCCACCTAGATCAGTGTATCTGTCCCCCTAGATCAGTGTATCTGTCCACTAGATCAGTGTATCTGTCTCTCTCGATCAATATATCTGTCCCGAAGATCAGTGTATCTGTGCCCCTAGATCAGTGTATCTGTCCCCCTAGATCCGGGTATCTGTCCCCCTAGATCAGTGTATCTGTCTCCCTAGATCAGTGTATCTGTCCCCCTAGATCAGTGTATCTGTCACCCTAGATCAGTGTGTCTGTCCCCCTAGATCAGTGTATCTGGCCCCCTAGATCAGAGTATCTGTCCCCCTAGATCAGTGTATCTGTCCCCCTAGATCCGTGTATCTGTCTCCCTAGATCAGTGTATCTGTCAACTAGATCAGTGTATCTTTCCCCCTGGATCCGTGTTTCTGGCCCCCTAGATCAGTTTATCTGTCCCCCAGATCAGTGTATCTGTCTCCCGAGATCAGTGTATCTGTCCCCCAGATCAGTGTATCTCTATCACTAGATCAGTATATCTGTCCACTAGATCAGTGTATCTGTTCCCTAGATCAGTGTATCTGCTTCCCTAGATCAGTGTATCTGTTTCCCCAGATCAGTGTATTCGTCCACTCAATCAGTGTATCTGTCACCTAGATCAGTGTATCTGTCCCCTAAATCAGTGTATCTGTCCCCTAGATCAGTGTAGCTGTTCCCCCAGATCAGTGTATCTGTCCCCCTAGATCAGTTTATCTGTCACCCTAGATCAGTGTATCTGTCTCCCCAGATCAGTGTATCTGGCCACCTAGATCAGTGTATCTGTCCCCTAGATCAGTGTACCTGTCACCCCAGGTCAGTGTATCTGTTCCCCGAGATCAGTGTAGCTGTCCCCCTAGAGCAGTGTATCTGACCCCCTAGATCAGTGTATCTGTCCCTTAGATCAGTGTATCTGTCCCCTAGATGTGTGTATCTGTCCCCTAGATCAGTGTATCTGTCCCCCTAGATCAGTGTATCTGTCCCCTAGATCAGTGTATCTGTCCCCCTAGATCAGTGTATCTGTCCCCTAGATCGGTGTCTCTGTCCCCTAATCAGTGTATCTGTCCCCCTAGACCAGTGGATCTGGTCCCCAGATCAGTGTATCTGTCCCCCTAGATCCGTGTATCTGTCTCCCGAGATCAGTGTATCTGTCCCACTAGATCAGTGTATCTGTCCCCCTAGATCCGTGTATCTGTCCCCTAGATCAGTGTATCTGTCCCACTAGATCCGTGTTTCTGTCCGCTAGAGCAGTGTATCTGTCCCCCGAGATCAGTGTATCTGTCCCCCCAGATCAGTGTATCTGTCTCTCTCGATCAATATATCTGTCCCGTAGATCAGTGTATCTGTCCCCCTAGATCAGTGTATCTGTCCCCCTAGATCCGTGTATCTGTCAACCTACATCAGTGTATCTGTCCCCCTAGATCAGTGTATCTGTCTCCCTAGATCAGTGCGTCTGTCCCCCTAGATCAGTGTATCTGTCCCCCTAGATCAGTGTATCTGTCCCCATAGATCAGAATATCTGTCCCCCTAGATCAGTGTATCTGTCCCCCTAGATCCGTGTATCTGTCTCCCTAGGTCAGTGTATCTGTCCACTAGATCAGTGTATCTGTCCCCCTAGATCCGTGTATCTGTCTCCCTAGGTCAGTGTATCTGTCCACTAGATCAGTGTATCTGTCCACCTAGATCAGTGTATCTGTCCACTAGATCAGTGTATCTGTCCCCCTAGATCAGTGTAACTGTCCCCCTAGATCAGTGTATCTGTCCCCCTAGATCAGTGTATCTGTCCCCATGGATCAGGGTATCTGTCCACCTAGATCAGTGTATCAGTCCCCCTAGACCAGTTTATCTGTCCCCCTAGATCAGTTTATCTGTCCCCCTAGATCAGTGTATCTGTCAAATAGATCAGTGTATCTTTCGCCTAGATCAGTGTATCTGTCTCTCTTGATCAGTCTATCTGTCCCCTAGATCAGTGTATCTGTCTCCCTAGATCAGTGTATCTGTCTCCCCAGATCAGTGTATCTGGTCCCCCAGATCAGTGTATCTGGCCACCTAGATCAGTGTATCTGTCCCCTAGATCAGTGTATCTGTCACCCCAGGTCAGTGTATCTGTTCCCCGAGATCAGTGTAGCTGTCCCCCTAGAGCAGTGTATCTGACCCCCTAGATCAGTGTATCTGTCCCTTAGATCAGTGTATCTGTCCCCTAGATGTGTGTATCTGTCCCCTAGATCAGTGTATCTGTCCCCCTAGATCAGTGTATCTGTCCCCTAGATCAGTGTATCTGTCCCCCTAGATCAGTGTATCTGTCCCCTAGATCGGTGTCTCTGTCCCCTAGATCAGTGTATCTGTCCCCCTAGACCAGTGGATCTGGTCCCCAGATCAGTGTATCTGTCCCCCTAGATCCGTGTATCTGTCCCCCTAGATCCGTGTATCTGTCTCCCGAGATCAGTGTATCTGTCCCACTAGATCAGTGTATCTGTCTCCCGAGATCAGTGTATCTGTCCCACTAGATCAGTGTATCTGTCCCCCTAGATCCGTGTATCTGTCCCCTAGATCAGTGTATCTGTCACCCCAGGTCAGTGTATCTGTTCCCCGAGATCAGTGTATCTGTCCCCCTAGACCAGTGGATCTGGTCCCCAGATCAGTGTATCTGTCCCCCTAGATCCGTGTATCTGTCCCCCTAGATCCGTGTATCTGTCTCCCGAGATCAGTGTATCTGTCCCCCTAGATCAGTGTATCTGCCCCCCAGATCAGTGTATCTGTCCCCTAGATCAGTGTATCTGTCCCCTAGATCGGTGTATCTGTCTCCCTAGATCAGTGTATCTGTCCCCTAGATCGGAGTATCTGTACCCGTAGATCAGTGTATCTGTCTCTATAGATCAGTGTTTCTGTCCCCTAGATCGGTGTATCTGTCCACCTAGATCAGTGTATCTGTCCCCTAGATTAGTGTATCCGTCCACTAGATCAGTGTATCTGTCTCCCGAGATCAGTGTATCTGTCCCCCTAGATCCGGGTATCTGTCCCCCTAGATCAGTGTATCTGTCTCCCTAGATCAGTGTATCTGTCCCCCTAGATCAGTGTATCTGTCACCCTAGATCAGTATGTCTGTCCCCCTAGATCAGTGTATATGTCCCCCTAGATCAGTGTATCTGTCCCCTAGATCCGTGTATCTGTCCCCCTAGATCCGTGTATCTGTCTCCCTAGATCAGTGTATCTGTCCACTAGATCAGTGTATCTGTCCCCCTAGATCAGTGTATCTGTCCCACTAGACCAGTTTATCTGTCCCCCTAGATCAGTGTATCTTTCCCCTAGATCAGTGTATCTGTCTCCCGAGATCAGTGTATCTGTCCCCCAGATCAGTGTATCTCTCTCCCTAGATCAGTGTATCTGTCCCCTAGATCAGTGTATCTGTCCCCAGATCAGTGTATCTGTCTCCCGAGATCAGTGTATCTGTCCCCCAGATCAGTGTATCTGTCTCCCGAGATCAGTGTATCTGTCCCCCAGATCAGTGTATCTCTCTCCCTAGATCAGTGTATCTGTCCCCTAGATCAGTGTATCTGTTCGCTAGATCAGTGTATCTGCCTCCCTAGGTCAGTGTATCTGTCTCCCCAGATCAGTGTATCCGTCCACTCAATCACTGTATCTGTCACCTAGATCAGTGTATCTGTCCCCTAAATCAGTGTATCTGTCCCCCCAGATCAGTGTATCTGTCCCCCTAGATCAGTGTATCTGTCTCGCCAGATCAGTGTATCTGGTCCCCTAGATCAGTGTATCTGGCCCCCTAGATCAGTGTATCTGTCCCCTAGATCAGTGTATCTGTTACCCCAAATCAGTGTATCTGTTCCCCTAGATCAGTGTAGCTGTCCCCCTAGATCAGTGTATCTGTCCCCTAGAACAGTGTATCTGTCCCCTAGATGTGTGTATCTGTCCCCTAGATCAGTTTATCTGTCCCCCTAGATCAGAGTATCTGTCCCTTAGATCAGTGTATCTGTCCCCCTAGATCAGTGTATCTGTACCCTAGATCGGTGATTCTGTCCCCTAGATCAGTGTATCTGTCCCCCTAGATCAGTGTATCTGTCCCCCTAGATCAATGTATCTGTCCCCTAGATCAATGTATCTGTCCCCTAGATCAGTGGATCTGGTCCCCAGATCAGTGTATCTGACCCCCTAGATCAATGTATCTGTCCCCTAGATCAATGTATCTGTCCCCTAGATCAGTGGATCTGGTCCCTAGATCCGTGTATCTGTCCCCCTAGATCAGTGTATCTGTCCCCCTAGATCCGTGTATCTGTCCCCTAGAGCAGTGTATCTGTCCCCCGAGATCAGTGTATCTGTCCCCCTAGATCAGTGTATCTCTCTCTCTCGATCAATATATCTGTCCCGTAGATCAGTGTATCTGTCCCCCTAGATCAGTGTATCTGTCCCCCTAGATCCGTGTATCTGTCAACCTACATCAGTGTATCTGTCCCCCTAGATCAGTGTATCTGTCTCCCTAGATCAGTGTGTCTGTCCCCCTAGATCAGTGTATCTGTCCCCCTAGATCAATGTATCTGTCCCCATAGATCAGAGTATCTGTCCCCCTAGATCAGTGTATCTGTCCCCTAGATCGGAGTATCTGTACTCCTAGATCAGTGTATCTGTCTCTCTAGATCAGTGTTTCTGTCCCCTAGTTCGGTGTATCTGTCCACCTAGATCAGTGTATCTGTCCCCCTAGATCAGTGTATCTGTCCACTAGATCAGTGTATCTGTCTCCCTCGATCAATATATCTGTCCCGAAGATCAGTGTATCTGTGCCCCTAGATCAGTGTATCTGTCCCCCTAGATCCGGGTATCTGTCCCCCTAGATCAGTGTATCTGTCTCCCTAGATCAGTGTATCTGTCCCCCTAGATCAGTGTATCTGTCACCCTAGATCAGTGTGTCTGTCCCCCTAGATCAGTGTATCTGTCCCCCTAGATCAGAGTATCTGTCCCCCTAGATCAGTGTATCTGTCCCCCTAGATCCGTGTATCTGTCTCCCTAGATCAGTGTATCTGTCAACTAGATGTGTATCTTTCCCCCTGGATCCGTGTTTCTGGCCCCCTAGATCAGTTTATCTGTCCCCCAGATCAGTGTATCTGTCTCCCGAGATCAGTGTATCTGTCCCCCAGATCAGTGTATCTCTCTCCCTAGATCAGTGTATCTGTCCACTAGATCAGTGTATCTGTTCCCTAGATCAGTGTATCTGCTTCCCTAGATCAGTGTATCTGTTTCCCCAGATCAGTGTATTCGTCCACTCAATCAGTGTATCTGTCACCTAGATCAGTGTATCTGTCCCCTAAATCAGTGTATCTGTCCCCTAGATCAGTGTAGCTGTTCCCCCAGATCAGTATATCTGTCCCCCTAGATCAGTTTATCTGTCACCCTAGATCAGTGTATCTGTCTCCCCAGATCAGTGTATCTGGTCCCCTAGATCAGTGTATCTGGCCACCTAGATCAGTGTATCTGTCCCCTAGATCAGTGTATCTGTCACCCCAGGTCAGTGTATCTGTTCCCCGAGATCAGTGTAGCTGTCCCCCTAGAGCAGTGTATCTGACCCCCTAGATCAGTGTATCTGTCCCTTAGATCAGTGTATCTGTCCCCTAGATGTGTGTATCTGTCCCCTAGATCAGTGTATCTGTCCCCCTAGATCAGTGTATCTGTCCCCATAGATCAGAGTATCTGTCCCCCTAGATCAGTGTATCTGTCCCCTAGATCGGAGTATCTGTACTCCTAGATCAGTGTATCTGTCTCTCTAGATCAGTGTTTCTGTCCCCTAGTTCGGTGTATCTGTCCACCTAGATCAGTGTATCTGTCCCCCTAGATCAGTGTATCTGTCCACTAGATCAGTGTATCTGTCTCTCTCGATCAATATATCTGTCCCGAAGATCAGTGTATCTGTGCCCCTAGATCAGTGTATCTGTCCCCCTAGATCCGGGTATCTGTCCCCCTAGATCAGTGTATCTGTCTCCCTAGATCAGTGTATCTGTCCCCCTAGATCAGTGTATCTGTCACCCTAGATCAGTGTGTCTGTCCCCCTAGATCAGTGTATCTGGCCCCCTAGATCAGAGTATCTGTCCCCCTAGATCAGTGTATCTGTCCCCCTAGATCCGTGTATCTGTCTCCCTAGATCAGTGTATCTGTCAACTAGATCAGTGTATCTTTCCCCCTGGATCCGTGTTTCTGGCCCCCTAGATCAGTTTATCTGTCCCCCAGATCAGTGTATCTGTCTCCTGAGATCAGTGTATCTGTCCCCCAGATCAGTGTATCTCTATCACTAGATCAGTATATCTGTCCACTAGATCAGTGTATCTGTTCCCTAGATCAGTGTATCTGCTTCCCTAGATCAGTGTATCTGTTTCCCCAGATCAGTGTATTCGTCCACTCAATCAGTGTATCTGTCACCTAGATCAGTGTATCTGTCCCCTAAATCAGTGTATCTGTCCCCTAGATCAGTGTAGCTGTTCCCCCAGATCAGTGTATCTGTCCCCCTAGATCAGTTTATCTGTCACCCTAGATCAGTGTATCTGTCTCCCCAGATCAGTGTATCTGGCCACCTAGATCAGTGTATCTGTCCCCTAGATCAGTGTACCTGTCACCCCAGGTCAGTGTATCTGTTCCCCGAGATCAGTGTAGCTGTCCCCCTAGAGCAGTGTATCTGACCCCCTAGATCAGTGTATCTGTCCCTTAGATCAGTGTATCTGTCCCCTAGATGTGTGTATCTGTCCCCTAGATCAGTGTATCTGTCCCCCTAGATCAGTGTATCTGTCCCCTAGATCAGTGTATCTGTCCCCCTAGATCAGTGTATCTGTCCCCTAGATCGGTGTCTCTGTCCCCTAATCAGTGTATCTGTCCCCCTAGACCAGTGGATCTGGTCCCCAGATCAGTGTATCTGTCCCCCTAGATCCGTGTATCTGTCTCCCGAGATCAGTGTATCTGTCCCACTAGATCAGTGTATCTGTCCCCCTAGATCCGTGTATCTGTCCCCTAGATCAGTGTATCTGTCCCACTAGATCCGTGTTTCTGTCCGCTAGAGCAGTGTATCTGTCCCCCGAGATCAGTGTATCTGTCCCCCCAGATCAGTGTATCTGTCTCTCTCGATCAATATATCTGTCCCGTAGATCAGTGTATCTGTCCCCCTAGATCAGTGTATCTGTCCCCCTAGATCCGTGTATCTGTCAACCTACATCAGTGTATCTGTCCCCCTAGATCAGTGTATCTGTCTCCCTAGATCAGTGCGTCTGTCCCCCTAGATCAGTGTATCTGTCCCCCTAGATCAGTGTATCTGTCCCCATAGATCAGAATATCTGTCCCCCTAGATCAGTGTATCTGTCCCCCTAGATCCGTGTATCTGTCTCCCTAGGTCAGTGTATCTGTCCACTAGATCAGTGTATCTGTCCCCCTAGATCCGTGTATCTGTCTCCCTAGGTCAGTGTATCTGTCCACTAGATCAGTGTATCTGTCCACCTAGATCAGTGTATCTGTCCACTAGATCAGTGTATCTGTCCCCCTAGATCAGTGTAACTGTCCCCCTAGATCAGTGTATCTGTCCCCCTAGATCAGTGTATCTGTCCCCATGGATCAGGGTATCTGTCCACCTAGATCAGTGTATCAGTCCCCCTAGACCAGTTTATCTGTCCCCCTAGATCAGTTTATCTGTCCCCCTAGATCAGTGTATCTGTCAAATAGATCAGTGTATCTTTCGCCTAGATCAGTGTATCTGTCTCTCTTGATCAGTCTATCTGTCCCCTAGATCAGTGTATCTGTCTCCCTAGATCAGTGTATCTGTCTCCCCAGATCAGTGTATCTGGTCCCCCAGATCAGTGTATCTGGCCACCTAGATCAGTGTATCTGTCCCCTAGATCAGTGTATCTGTCACCCCAGGTCAGTGTATCTGTTCCCCGAGATCAGTGTAGCTGTCCCCCTAGAGCAGTGTATCTGACCCCCTAGATCAGTGTATCTGTCCCTTAGATCAGTGTATCTGTCCCCTAGATGTGTGTATCTGTCCCCTAGATCAGTGTATCTGTCCCCCTAGATCAGTGTATCTGTCCCCTAGATCAGTGTATCTGTCCCCCTAGATCAGTGTATCTGTCCCCTAGATCGGTGTCTCTGTCCCCTAGATCAGTGTATCTGTCCCCCTAGACCAGTGGATCTGGTCCCCAGATCAGTGTATCTGTCCCCCTAGATCCGTGTATCTGTCCCCCTAGATCCGTGTATCTGTCTCCC
>JASTWF010002694.1:0-18915 GCA_030390025.1 Squalus acanthias
GGAATGGGAGGGAGAATCAGACTAGGTCCATGTGTGGAGGGAATGGGAGGGAGAATCAGTCTAGGTCCATGTGTGGGGTGAATGGGAGGGAGAATCAGACTCGGTACATGTGTGAAGGGAATGGGAGGGAGAATCAGACTAGGTCCTTGTGTGAAGGGAATGGGAGGGAGAATCAGACTAGGTCCATGTGTGGAGGGAATGGGAGGGTGAATCAGACTATGTCCATGTGTGGGTGGAATGGGAGGGAGAATCCGACTAGGTCCATGTGTGGAGGTAATGGGATGGAGAATCAGACTTGGTCCATGTGTGGGGGGAATGGGAGGGAGACTCAGACTAGGTCCATGTGTGGAGGGAATGGGATGGAGAATCAGACTTGGTCCATGTGTGGGGGGAATGGGAGGGAGAGTCAGACTAGGTCCATGTGTGGGGGAATGGGAGGGAGAATCAGACAAGATCCATGTGTGGAGGGAATGGGAGGGAGAATCAGACTAGGTCCATATGTGGAGGGAGTGGGAGGGAGAATCAGACAAGGTCCATGTGTGGGGGAATGGGAGGGAGAGTCAGACTCAGTCCATGTGTGGAGGGAATGGGAGGGAGAATCAGACTCGGTCCATGTGTCGGGGGAATGGGAGGGAGAATCAGACTAGGTCCATGTGTGGGGGGAATGGGAGGGAGAATCAGACTAGGTCCTTGTGTGAAGGGAATGGGAGGGAGAATCAGACTAGGTCCATGTGTGGAGGGAATCGGAGGGAGAATCAGACTAGGTCCATGTGTGGGGGGAATGGGAGGGAGAATCAGACTCGGTCCATGTGTGGAGGGAATGGGAGGGAGAATCAGACTAGGTCCATGTGTGGAGGGAATGGGAGGGAGAATCAGACTAGGTCAATGTGTGAAGGGAATGGGAGGGAGAATCAGAATAGGTCCACGTGTGGAGGGAATGGGAGGGAGAATCAGACAAGGTCCATGTGTGAAGGGAATGGGAGGGAGAATCAGACTAGGTCCTTGTGTGAAGGGAATGGGAGGGAGAATCAGACTCGGTCCATGTGTGGAGGGACTGGGAGGGTGAATCAGACTATGTCCATGTGTGGGTGGAATTGGAGGCAGAATCAGACTAGGTCTATGTGTGGAGGGAATGGGATGGAGAATCAGACTTGGTCCATGTGTGGGGGGAATGGGAGGGAGAATCAGACTAGGTCCATGTGTGGGGGGAATGGGAGGGAGAATCAGACTAGATCCATGTGTGGGGGGAGTGGGAGGGAGAATCAGACTAGGTCCATGTGTGGGGGGAATGGGAGGGAGAATCCGACAAGGTCCATGTGTGGAGGGAATGGGAGAGAGAATCACACTCGGTCCATGTGTGGGGGGAATGGGAGGGAGAATCAGACTAGGTCCATGTGTGGAGGGAATGGGAGGGAGAATCAGACTGGGTCCATGTGTGTGGGGGGAATGGGAGAGAGAATCAGACTAGGTCCATGTGTGGAGGGAATGGGAGGGAGAATAAGACTCGGTCCATGTGTCGGGGGAATGGGAAGGAGAATCAGACTAGGTCCATGTGTGGGGGGAATGGGAGCAAGAAGCAGACTAGGTCCATGTGTGGAGGGAATGGGAGGGAGAATCAGACTAGGTCCATATGTGGAGGGATTGGGAGGGAGAATCAGACTAGGTCCATGTGTGGGGGGAATGGGAGGGAGAATCAGACTAGGTCCTTGTGTGGAGGGAATGGGAGGGAGAATCAGACTCGGTCCATGTGTGGAGGGAATGGGAGGGAGAATCAGACTCGGTCCATGTGTGGGGGGAATGGGAGGGAGAATCAGACTAGGTCCATGTGTGGGGGGAATGGGAGGGAGAATCAGACTAGGTCCATGTGTGGAGGGAATGGGAGGGAGAATCGGACTAGGTCCATGTGTGGGTGGAATGGGAGGGATAATCAGACTAGGTCCATGTGTGGGGGCAATGGGAGCAAGAAGCAGACTCGGTCCATGTGTGGGGGGAATGGGAGGGAGAATCCGACAAGGTCCATGTGTGGAGGGAATGGGATGGTGAATCAGACTTGGTCCATGTGTGGGGGGAATGGGAGGGAGAGTCAGACTAGGTCCATATGTGGAGGGAGTGGGAGGGAGAATCAGACTTGGTCCATGTGTGGGGGGAATGGGAGGGAGAATCAGACTCGGTCCATGTGTCGGGGGAATGGGAGGGAGAATCAGACTAGGTCCATGTGTGGGGGGAATGGGAGGGAGAATCAGACTAGGTCCATGTGTGGGGGGAATGGGATGGAGAATCAGAATCGGTCCATGTGTGGAGGGAATGGGAGGGAGAATCAGACTCGGTCCATGTGTGGGGGGAATGGGAGGGAGAATCAGACTAGGTCCATGTGTGGGGGGAATGGGAGGGAGAATCAGACTAGATCCTTGTGTGAAGGGAATGGGAGGGAGAATCAGACTAGGTCCATGTGTGGGGGAAATGGGAGGGAGAATCAGACTAGGTCCATGTGTGGGGGGAATCGGAGGGAGAATCAGTCTAGGTCAATGTGTGGAAGTAATGGGATGGAGAATCAGACTAGGTCCATGTGTGGAGGGAATGGGAGGGAGAATCAGACTAGGTCCATGTGTGGGGGGAATGGGAGGGAGAATCAGACTCGGTCCATGTGTGGGGGAATGGGAGGGAGAATCAGACTAGGTCCATGTGTGGAGGGAATGGGAGGGAGAATCAGACTCGGTCCATGTGTGGGGGGAATGGGAGGGAGAATCAGACTAGGTCCATGTGTGGAGGGAATGGGAGGGAGAATCAGACTATGTCCATGTGTGGGGGGAATGGGAGGGTGAATCAGACTAGGTACATGTGTGGGGGGAATGGGAGGGAGAATCAGACTAGGTCCACATGTGGAGGGAATGGGAGGGAGAATCAGACTAGGTCCATGTGTTGGGGGAATGAGAGGGAGAATCAGACTATGTCCATGTGTGGGGGGAATGGGAGGGAGAATCAGACTAGGTCCATGTGTTGGGGGAATGAGAGGGAGAATCAGACTATGTCCATGTGTGGGGGGAATGGGAGGGAGAATCAGACTAGTTCCATGTGTGGAGGGAATGGGAGGGAGAATCAGACTTGGTCCATGTGTGGAGGGAATGGGAGGGAGAATCAGACTAGGTCCATGTGTGGAGGGAATGGGAGGGAGAATCAGACTAGGTCCATGTGTGGGGGGAATGGGAGGGAGAATCAGACTCGGTCCATGTGTGGAGGGAATGGGAGGGAGAATCAGACTAGGTCCATGTGTGGAGGGAATGGGAGGGAGTGTCCATTGTTCACAGGAAGGATGGGATTGCACTAGAGCGGGTACAGAGGAGATTTATGAGGATGTTGCCAGGACTGGAGAATATCAGCTATGAGGAAAGATTGGATGGATGGAAATGTTTTCTTTGGTACAGAGGAGGCCGAGGAGAGGTTTAATTGATGTTTATAAAATTACGAGGGGCCTGGATAGAGTGGATAGGAAGGACCCATTTCCCCCAGCAGAGAGGTCAATGTCCAGGGGGCATAGATTTAAGGTAATTGATAGAAGGATTAGAGGAGAGTTGAGGAGATCTTTTTTAACCCAGAGGTTGGTGGGGGTCTGGAACTCACTGCCTGAAAGGGTGGTGGAGGCAGAAACCCTCATCACATTGAAAAAGTACTTGAAGCGCCGTAACCTACAGGGCTACGGACCAAGAGCTGGAAAGTGGGATTAGGCAGGATCGCTCTTTGTTGGCCGGCACAGACACAATGGGCCGAATCGCCTCCTTCTGTGCTGTAAATTTCTATGACTCACCGACCTGACTGGGGGCCAGTGATAGAGCAGCCGGGGTAAGAGGCCCTTTCGAAGGCTGGAAGAAATTAAGCTTTAAATCAATAAGCGCACCCCACAGACTCCCCGCACTCCCCACAGACTCCCCGTGCTTCCCACAGACTCCCCGCGCACCCCACAGACTCCCCGTGCTTCCCACAGACGCCCCGCGCTCTCCACAGACTCCCTGCACTCCCCACAGACTCCCCGCGCTCCCCACAGACTCCCCGCGCTCCCCACAGACACCCCGCGCTACCCACAGACGCCTCGCACTCCCCACAGATGCCTCGAGCTCCCCACAGATGCCCCCGCGCTCCCCACAGACTCCCCACGCTCCCCACAGACTCCCCACGCTCCCCACAGACTCCCCGCGCTCCCCACAGACCCCCCGCGTTCCCCACAGACTCCCCATGCTCCCCACAGATGCCTCGCGCTCCCCACAGATGCCCCCGCGCTCCCCACAGTCTCCCCACGCTCCCCACAGATTCCCCGCGCTTCCCACAGACTCCCCATGCTCCCCACAGACTCCCCGCACTCCCCATAGACGCCCCGTGTTCCCCACAGATGCCCCACACTCCCCACAGATGCCCTGCGCTCCCCACAGACACCCTCACCCTCCCCACAGACCCCCCTCACCCCATAGATCCCCCTCACTCCACAGACCCCCCTCACCCCACAGACCCCCCTCACCCCACAGACCCCCCTCACCCCACAGACCCCCTCACCCCCAAGCCCTCACCCCACAGACCCCCCTCACCGCACAGACCCGCCCTCACCCCACAGACCCCCCTCACCCCACAGACCCGCCCTCACCCCACAGACCCCCCTCACCGCACAGACCTGCCCTCACCCCAGACGCCCCTGTGCTCCCCACAGATTCCTCACGCTCCCCACAGACCCCCCTCACCTCACAGAGCGATCAAGCTCAGATTGCTGCCCACATCTGCTGGACAGATGTTGCTCTGCGCCTTCTCCTGTCTGTCTCGGCCTTGGCCGTGTGCCCCGTGTGGAACGGTTAATCTTCACGCTTTGGTTCAGTTAATGTTCCAATCAGCCATGTCCAATAAAACTAATAACCCAGACCAGCAACAATAATAAACCACTTGTCGCAATGTTAATAATAGCAACATATGATCACTTGGTGTATATAATCTAATCAGCTTTGACAGGCAGGCTTAGCAGAACGAAAACCTCGAACATGTGCATAGTCGTATCATTCTTCATTCGCAACTTCCCCAGAGTCCTTCGATCTCTCTGTTCTCCCTCTCCCTTCACCTCTCCCTCTCTCTCTCTCTCACCCTTCTCTCTCTATTTCTCTCTGTCTCTGTCTCTCTCTCTCTCAATCCTCCTCTCTCTCTATCTCTCTCTCTCTCACCCCTCCTCTCTCTCTGTCTCTTTGTCTCTGTCTCTCTCTCTCTCACCCATTCCTCTCTCCGTCTCTCTCTCTCTCACACTCCTCCTCTCTCTCTGTCTCTCTGTCTCTCTCTCTCTCTCTGTCTCTCTCTCTCGCTCTCATCACTCACCTCTCTCTCTCGCTCTCACTCTTGTTTTCCATCTCGTTCTCTCTCTGTGTCTCGCTCTCAGTCTCTCTCGCTTTCAGTCTCACTCTTTGTCTTGCTCTCTGTCTCTCTCTCTCTCGCTCTCACCCCCCCTCTCTCTTTCTCTCATAGAATCATAGTATTGTTGCAACACAGTAGGAGGCCATTCGGCCCATCGAGCCCATGTCGGCCTCTCTGCAAGAGCACTTCAGCTAGTCTATGCCTCCATTTATAAAGGTCATGATGCGGAGATGCCGGTGTTGGACTGGGGTGGACAAAATTGAGAGGTCGCACAACACCAGGTTATAGTCCAACAGTTTTATTTGAAATCACAAGCTTTCGGAGCTATCGATTTGCTCCTTCCTCAGGTGAAGTAAAGCGTTCTCCAAGGCAACCTTAGAAACACACGACAACGCAAAATCATCGAGCAGAAACTGATAGCCAAGTTCCGCACTCATGAAGACGGTCTCAATCGGGATCTTGGGTTTATGTCACGATACATGACATGATCCGGACTCGAGTCGTCGTTAGCTTGTTCACAGATGTGATTCCCAGTAAAAAAGTAAAAATTTTCCCAGTAAAAAAGTAAAAAAATGTTAAAGCTTTTCGTTTTACATACAGACGGCAGCTTTTGACACGTTAGAACCCCTGCGACTACACCTCATTGTCTCAGTTGTATCTTGCTATGTCTTTGATATAAAAGCCCAGGATTCCGTTTGCTTTTTTAACTGCTTTCTCAACCCAGGCCAGATCTGTTCTCATCCCACTGAAATTGGCCTTCCTCGAATTAAGTATTTTTGACTCTAGATTGCTCTTTGTCCTTTTCCATAGATAATCTAAACCTTATGATATTATGATCACTGTTCCCTAAATGTTCACCTACTGACAGTTGCTCCACTTGACCTACCTCATTCCCCAGAACCAGATCCAGCAATGCCTCCTTCCTCATTGGGCTGGAAATGTACTGGTGAAGAAAGTTCTCCTGAACACACTTCAGAAATTCTTCCCCATCTCTGCCCTTTACACTATTGCTATCCCAGTCTATATTAGGATAATTGAAGTCCCCCATTATCACTGCTGTATAGTTCTTGCACCTCTCTGTAAACTCCCTGCAAATTTGCTCCTCTATATCCTTCCCACTAGTTGGTAGCCTATAGAATACACCTAGTAGTGTAATGGCACCTCTATTATTTCTTCACTTTAACAAATAGATTCTGTCCTTGACCCCTCCAGGACATCCTCACTCTCCTTTCTGCCACCCCACCTCCTTTCTTTCATTCCCTATCTTTCCTGAACACCTTATATCCAAATGTGAGAAGTCGCACAACACCAGGTTATAGTCCAACAGCTTTATTTGAAATCACAAGCTTTCGGAGCGCTGCTCCTTCGTCAGGTGAAGGAGCAGCGCTCCGAAAGCTTGTGATTTCAAATAAAGCTGTTGGACTATAACCTGGTGTTGTGCGACTTTTTACATTTGTCCACCCCAGTCAAACACCAGCATCTCCACATCATGACCTTATATCCAGGCATATTTAGCACTCAATCCTGCCCTTTTTTGAGCCAGGTCTCCGTTATGACCACAACATCATATTCCCATGTGGCTACTTGCACCTGCAGCTCACCAACCTTATTTACCACGCTTCGTGCATTTACACACATGCACTGTAAACCTATCTTAGACCTTCTTGTATTCTCTCCTAGTCTGGCCCCACCTAAGACCGTACTATTTCTTACTCTAGTGCTATCTGTCTCTCCCAATCCTTTGTGCACTTTGTTTCTCCTCTCTAATGCTACATCCTGGTGCCCATCCCCCTGCCAAATTAGGTTAAGGGAACGGTAGCGTAGTGGTAATGTTACTGGATTAGTAATCCAGAGGCCTGGACTAATGATCCAGAGACTTGACACGGCAGCTGGGATTTAAATTCAGTGAATTAAATAAATCTGGAATAAAACGCTAGTATCAGTAATGGTGACCATGAAACTACCGGATTGTCGTAAAAACCCGTCTGGTTCACTAATGTCCTTTAGGGAAGGAAATCTGCCATCCTTACCCGGTCTGGCCTATGTGTGACTCTAGACCCACAGCAATGTGGTTGACTTTTTAACTGGCCTCTGAAATGGCCGAGCAAGCCCCTCGGTTGTAAACAAAAGTGCTACAAAAAACAATAAGAATGAAACCGGATGGACCACCCGGCATCGACCTCAGCCCCGGCTATGGACACGGCAATGGCACACCCAGCCCAGTCGACCCTGCAAAATCCTCCTCACCAAAATTGGGAGAGCTGTCTCACAGACTAGTCAAGCAACAGCCTGACACAGTCATACTCACAGAATCATACCTTTCAGCCAATGTCCCAAACTCCTCCATCACCATCCCTAGGTATGTCCTGTCCCACCGGCAGGACAGACCCACCAGGGGTGGCGGCACAGTGGTATGCAGTCGGGAAAGAGTGGCCCTGGGAGTCCTCAACATTGGCTCCTTGTGAAAGAAATAGCCATATTCCAAGAAATACATCATCCTATAAACAGATTTGATAATAGTAAAACATGACAAACTGGGGTTAAAAATCTAAAAGCCTCAACGACACAAGCCGTAAAACAGAAATACAGGCTTCTGAGATAAAGATCAGTTGTTAACAAAGTGTAAACATCACAACATAGAAAACATAGAACAGTACAGCACAGTACAGGCCCTTCGGCCCTCGATGCTGTGCCGAGCTTTGAAATGGGAAATGTTTGTAAATACAAAGACATGGCCCTATTGAAACAACAGGCTGGAGGTTCCTCTATGTCTGAACATTGGAACCAACACAATGGAATGACCCAAGTAAAGTGTCGAAATTTAACACTTCGAACAGGTGCACAAAACATTAAAAAAAAACAAGTGCCTTTGAAAAAATGACATCAAGTAAAAGAAATACCTGCTGTAAAATAGTTTTATGTTAAACTTAGAAACAGGAAACACGATTACATATGCAACCAATTGAGATAGCAAGAAAACAAGTAAACTCCCTAAAAGAAGTGTTTTCAATTTACAAATTCTGGGGGGTATTCCGGACCCTCATAATATCCGGAAGGTTACAGTCTAGTTAAACTTATTAAAAGTACTATCCGGAGGACGGTAACATCTTCAGACCGTTTCTTTCCTTTAGGGAGAGATAGTCTGACCTTTAGACCCAATTAAGCGTCTTATAGGATCTGGCTACCGCTAACTTTAGTTGAAGGTGAACGTCTGGGGAATACGCCTGATCTGGGGTAGTCCGAAAGGGCTAGGACTTGTAATTATCCCTTCATCCAGACCCCATGAAGTCTCATGGCTTCAGGTCAAGCATGGGCAAGTAAACCTCCTGCTGATTACCACCTACCGCCCTCCCTCAGCTGATGAATCAGTACTCTTCCCTGTTGAATACCACTTGGAAGAAGCACTGAGAGTAGTACTCTGGATGGGGGACTTCAATGTCCATCACCAAGAGTGGCTCTGTAGCACCACTACTGACCGAGCTGGCCAAGTCCTGAAGGACATAGCTGCCAGTCTGGGCCTGCGACATGTGGTGAGAGAACCGACACGAGGGAAAAACCTACTTCACCTCGTCCTCACCAATCTACCTGTCGCAGATGCATCTGTCCATGACAGCATTGGTAGCAGTGACCACCGCAGAGTCATTGTGGAGACGAAGTCCCGTCTTCACACTGAGGACTCCCTCCATTGTGTTGTGTGGCACTACCACCGTGCTAAATGGGATAGATTCAGAACAGATCTAGCAGCTCAAAACTGGGCATCTATGAGGCACTGTGGGCCATCAGCAGCAGCAGAATTGTATTCCACCACAATCTGTAACCTCATGGCCCGGCATATCCCTCACTCTACCATTACCATCAAGCCAGGGGACCAAACCTGGTTCAATAAGACGTGTAGAAGAGCATGCCAGGAGCAGCACCAGGCATACCTAAAAATGTGATGCCAACCTGGGGAAGCTGCAACACAGGACTACATGCATGCTAAAAAGCGGAAGCAGCATACTATAGACAGGGCTAAGCGATCCCACAATCAACGGATCAGATCAAAGCTCTGCAGTCCTGCCACATCCAGTCGTGAATGGTGGTAGACCATTAAACAACTAACGGGAGGAGGAGGCTCCATGAATATCCCCATCCTCACTGATGGTGGAGCCCAGCACGTGATTGCAAAAGACAAGGCTGAAGCGTTTGCAACCATCTTCAGCCAGAAGTGCCGAGTGGATGATTCATATCGGCCTCCTCCTGAGGTGCCCACCATCACAGAAGCCAGTCTTCAGCCAATTCGATTCACTCCACATGATATCAAGAAACAGCTGAGCGCACTGGATACAGCAAAGGCTGTGGGCCCCGACAACATCCGGGCTATCGTGCTGAAGACTTGTGCTCGAGAACTAGCCGCACCTCTAGCCAAGCTGTTCCAGTACAGCTACAACACTGGTATCTATCTGACAATGTGGAAAACTGCCCAGGTATGTCCTGTCCACAATAAGCAGGACAAGTCCAATCTGGCCAATTACCATCCCATCAGTCTACTCTCAATCATCAGCAAAGTGATGGAAGGTGTCATCGACAGTGCTATCAAGCAACACTTTCTCACCAATAACCTGCTCACCGATGCTCAGTTTGGGTTCTGCCAGGACCACTCGGCTCCAGACCTCATTACAGCCTTGGTCCAAACATGGACAAAAGAGCTGAATTCCAGGGGTGAGATGAGAGTGACTGCCCTTGACATCAAAGCAGCATTTGACCGAGTGTGGCATCAAGGAGCCCTAGTAAAACTGAAGTCAATAGGAATCGGGGGGAAAACTCTCCACTGGCTGGAGTCATACCTAGCACAAAGGAAGATGGTTGTAGTGGTTGGAGGTCAATTATCACAGCCCCATGACATCACTGCAGGAGTTCCTCAGGGCAGTGTCCTCGGCCCAACCATCTTCAACTGCTTCATCAATTACCTTCCCTCCATCATAAGGTCAGAAGTGGGGATGTTCGCTGATGACTGCACAGTGTTCAGTGCCATTCACAACTTCTCAGATAATGAAGCAGTCCATGCCTGCATGCAGCAAGACCTGGACGACATTCAGGCTTGGGCTGATAAGTGGCAGGTAACATTCGTACCACAGAAGTGCCAGGCAATGACTATCTCCAACAAGCAAGAGTCTAACCACCGCCCCTTGACATTCAACGGCATTACCATTGCCGAATCCCCCACCATCAACATCCTGGGGGTCACCATTGACCAGAAACTTAACTGGACCAGCCACATAAATACTGTGGCAACAAGAGCAGATCAGAGGCTGGGTATTCTGCGGCGAGTGTCTCACCTCCTGACTCCCCAAAGCCTTTCCACAAGGCACAAGTCAGGAGTGTGATTGAATATTGTCCACTTGCCTGGATGAGTGCAGCTCCAACAACACTCAAGAAGCTCGACACCATCCAGGACAAAGCAGCCCGCTTGATTGGCACCCCATCCGCCACCTTAAACATTCACTCCCTCCACCACCGGTGTACTGTGGCTGCAGTGTGCACCATCTACAAGATGCACTGCAGCAACTCGCCAAGGCTTCTTCAACAGCAGCTCCCTAACCCACGACCTCTTCCACCTAGAAGGACAAGGGCAGCAGGCGCATGGGAACACCACCACCTCCAAGTTCCTCTCCAAGTCACACACCATCCTGACTTGGAAGAATATCACCATTTCTTCATCCCTGCTCTTCTTCGAAATAGTGCCATGGGATCTTTGACATCCACCTGAGAGAGCAGACGGGGCCTCGGTTTAACGTCTCATCCGAAAGACCACCCTAAAGGTCCTAAGCCACCTCATTCGGAAAATTGGTGGACCTGGATTGCTGTGGACGTAGGAGGAATCAGATTGTTTTTATAAAGGGCAGCAGGCGCATGGGAACACCGCCACCTCCAAGTTCTCCTCCAAGTCACACACCATCCTGACTTGGAAATATATCGCCGATCCTTCATCATCGCTGGGTCAAAATCCTGGAACTCCCTCCCTAACAGCACTGTGGGAGCACCTTCACCACACGGACTGCAGCGGTTCAAGAAGGCGGCTCACCACCACCTTCTCAAGGGCAACTAGGGATGGGCAATAAATGTCGGCCTTGCCAGCGATGCCCACATCCCAGGAACAAATATATAAAAACTCTCCCCAATAGCACTTGCAAGCCTCCCCGCGAGGATATTGGTCCCGGCCCTGTTGAGGTGCAACCCGTCCGGCCTGTACAGGTCCCACCTCCCCCAGAACCGGTCCCAATGCCCCAGGAATCTAAAGCCCTCCCTCCTGCACCATCTCTCCAGCCACGCATTCATCTGCTCTATCCTCCTATTTCTATACTCACTCGCGCGTGGCACCGGGAGTAATCCAGAGATTACTACCTTTGAGGTCCTGCTTTTTAACCTCTTTCCTAGCTTCCTGAAATCTGCCTGCAGGACCTCATTCCTCTTTCTACCTGTGTCGTTGGTACCGATATGGATCACGACCTCTGGCTGTTCATCCTCCCCCCTCAGAGTGTTCTGCAGCCGCTTGATGACATCCTTAACCCTGGCACCAGGGAGGTAACATACCATCCTGGAGTCACATCTGCAGCTGCAGAAATGCCTGTCTGTTCCCCTAACTATCGAATCCCCTATCACTATTGCTTTCCCGATCTTCCTTCTCCCCCCCTGTACAGCTGAGCCACCCGTGGTGTCATGGACTTGGCTCTGGCTGCACTCCCCAGGGGAACCATCGCCCTCACCAGTATTCAACCAGTTGGAGAGCGAGAAGCACTCAGGGGACTCCTGCACTACCTGCCTGGTCCTCCTTGTCTGTCTGGCGGTCACCCATTTCCTCTCTGCCTGTGCACTCTTACGCTGTGGGGTGACCACCTCTTTTAACGTGCTAGCCACATAGCTCTTAGCCTCACGGATGCACCACAGTGACGTCAGCTGCTGCTCAAGCTCCAAAACCTGGAACTTGAGCTCCTCCGGCTGACGACACTTCCTGCACACGTGGTTGTCCAGGACACTGGATGCGTCCTGGAGTTCCCACATGGCACAAGATGTGCATTCCACGGGACTGAGGTGCCCTGCCATGCCTCTACTTAATAGTCTATTAACCAACTTAACAGAAATAACCTCAAGCCTTAAATAAAACACTCACCAGCTACTCACCAATCAGCTCCTTCCCTTGTGCTGATGTCATTTCAGATTTTTTACTCTGACGTCACTTTTTCAAATTTTGCCTCTGTTGAGTTGCCCCCAGCTCCGCTCCCGCTCCGGTCCCGCTCCGGTCCTGCTCCGCTCCCGCTCCCGCTCCCGCTCCGGTCCCGCTCCGCTCCAGGCCCGCTCCGCTCCCGCTCCCAGCTCCGGTCCCGCTCCCGCTCCAGGCCCGCTCCGCTCCCGCTCCCAGCTCCGCTCCCGCTCCCAGCTCCGCTCCCGCTCCCACTCCGATCCCGCTCCCGCTACGCTCCTGCTCCGGTCCCGCTCCCGCTCCAGGCCCGCTCCGCTCCCGCTCCCAGCTCCGGTCCCGCTCCTGCTCCAGGCCCGCTCCGCTCCCGCTCCCAGCTCCGCTCCCGCTCCGGTCCCGCTCCCGCTCCAGGCCCGCTCCGTTCCCGCTCCCAGCTCCGCTCCCGCTCCTGCTCCAGGCCCGCTCCGCTCCCGCTCCCAGCTCCGCTCCCGCTCCCGCTCCGCTCCCGCTCCCGCTCCGGTCCCGCTCCCGCTCCAGGCCCGCTCCGCTCCCACTCCCAGCTCCGGTCCCGCTCCTGCTCCAGGCCCGCTCCGCTCCCACTCCCAGCTCCGCTCCCGCTCCCGCTCCGGTCCCGCTCCCGCTCCAGGCCCGCTCCATTCCCACTCCCAGCTCCGGTCCCGCTCCTGCTCCAGGCCCGCTCCGCTCCCGCTCCCAGCTCCGCTCCCGCTCCGCTCCCGCTCCCGCTCCAGTCCCGCTCCCGCTCCAGGCCCGCTCCGCTCCCACTCCCAGCTCCGGTCCCACTCCTGCTCCAGGCCCGCTCCGCTCCCACTCCCAGCTCCGCTCCCGCTCCTGCTCCCGCTCCGGTCCCGCTCCGCTCCTGCTCCCGCTCCGGTCCCGCTCCGGTCCCGCTCCCGCTCCAGGCCCGCTCCGCTCCCGCTCCCAGCTCCGGTCCCGCTCCTGCTCCAGGCCCGCTCCGCTCCCGCTCCCAGCTCCGCTCCCGCTCCGGTCCCGCTCCCGCTCCAGGCCTGCTCCGTTCCCGCTCCCAGCTCTGCTCCCGCTCCTGCTCCAGGCCCGCTCCGCTCCCGCTCCCAGCTCCGCTCCCGCTCCCGCTCCGCTCCCGCTCCGCTCCCGCTCCCGCTCCGCTCCCGCTCCCGCTCCAGTCCCGCTCCCGCTCCAGGCCCGCTCCGCTCCCACTCCCAGCTCCGGTCCCGCTCCTGCTCCAGGCCCGCTCCGCTCCCACTCCCAGCTCCGCTCCCGCTCCTGCTCCCGCTCCGGTCCCGCTCCGCTCCTGCTCCCGCTCCGGTCCCGCTCCGGTCCCGCTCCCGCTCCGGGCCCGCTTTGGTCCCGCCACCTCTGGTCTCGGGCCCACTCTCTCTCCGCTCTTTATCCCCGCTCCGCTCTCGCTCTGCTCTCTCTGCTTCTCTCTCTGTCTCTCTCTCTCTCTCTCTGTCTCTCTCTCTCTCTCTCACCCCTCCTCTTTCTCTCTTTCTCTTTATCTCTCTCTCTGTCTCTCTCTCTGTCTCTCTGTCTCTCTCTCTCGCTCTCTGTCTCTCTATCTCTGTCTCTCTCTCTGTCTTTTTCCCTCTCTCTCTGTCTTCTCTCTCACTCTCACCCTTCCTCTCTCTCTCACACACTCTCTCTCTGTCTTTCTCTCTCTCTCACTGTCACCCCTCTATTCTCTCGCTCTCTGTCTCTCTCTCTCTCTGTCTTTCTCTCGCTCGCTCTCTGTCTCTCTCTTGCTCTCACCCCTCCATTCTCTCGCTCTCTGTCTCTCTCTCTCTGTCTTTCTCTCTCTCGCTCTCTGTCTCTCTCTTGCTCTCACCCCTCCATTCTCTCGCTCTCTGTCTCTCTCTCCCTTGCTCTCTGTCTCTCTCTCTGTCTCTCTCTCTCTTGCTCTCTGTCTCTCTCTCTGTCTTTCTCTCTCTCGCTCTCTGTCTCTCTCTCGCTCTCACCCCTCCATTCTCTCCCTCTCTGTCTCTCTCTCCCTTGCTCTCTGTCTCTCTCTGTGTCTCTCTCTCTCTTGCTCTCTGTCTCTCTCTCTGTCTTTCTCTCTCTCGCTCTCTGTCTCTCTCTCTCTGTCTTTCTCTCTCTCGCTCTCTGTCTCTCTCTCGCTCTCACCCCTCCATTCTCTCGCTCTCTGTCTCTCTCTCCCTTGCTCTCTGTCTCTCTCTGTGTCTCTCTCTCTCTTGCTCTCTGTCTCTCTCTCTCTGTCTTTCTCTCTCTCGCTCTCTGTCTCTCTCTCTCTCTTTCTCTCTCTCGCTCTCTGTCTCTCTCTCTCGCTCTCACCCCTCCTCTCTCCCTCTCTCACTCTCAGACATGGGGATTTCCTCGATAGACAGGACGGTCTTTCCTCCGTTATGTCTTGCAGCTGTTTACTGGGTCATCATGGATCAACGTTCTGTGTTCATAGTGAGAGGAGGATTTGGACTTCGTTGCCCATCTACAAGCTGCTTAATAATCAGACGAAGTACCGCCAAAAATCAAACGAACCAATATCGTGTTTGATGATTAAAAGTAGGCTGAAGTTCTGGGGAAAGACTGACCAGGTTTGTGACAATCGCAAGAGGCAGATTCAGTGTAGAGCAACGCGATGTTGTGCTTTTGAAGGTAAGAATAGGGGAAGGAATGGAACCATAAATAGTTATATTTTAAATGGAGATGAGCAGCGGAGAGGCCTGGGAGAGTGAGCAGGTAAGGGCATTAAAAAGGTGAATGGGAGCCTTGGCTTTGTATCTAAAGGTGCAGAATCCAGAGTGGCGGAGTAAGGTTGCACTTGTAGAGGTAGTTTGGTTACAGTCGGAGCTTTGGGCACCCTGCTATGGGAGGGGGGTGAAGCCAATGGGAAGGTGCAATGTAGATTGACCAGGATGGTACCAAGGATGAGGAAATAAGCAGAGTTTACAAATGTGCTAAATGACCATGCCCATGCGATGCCCATAGTTATAACCACAATTACACAGCCCTCCCTTAGACCCCTTCAATCTCCCTCCCCTCTGCCCCTCTCCTCGTTTGTAAGGGGTTTTTGTCTCAGGGGCTTATTTGTAGGTCAGCCAGTTATGTTTTCCTGAGCTGTCCTGCCCGCTGTGCAGTTGCGAATCGCTATCCCCTTCCTAGTTCTGAGCCCAGGACTTATCGAGCGGCGATAAGGACAAACGAACAGATCCGTGGATTGGTGGAAGGAAAACCAATGTTTATTTAAGAGAGATGAAACATAACATGTCAATCTTAACTTCGGTATAAACGAGGAAAATGACAGTAGAACAATACCTCACCCCTCCCAACCCCACTTTACCAGCTAAGTTAGACTCTTGAGGACCAGGGATAACGCTCACCAAACGAATCCTTTGACAGTTGAGATATGGTTTAAAGTCCTTTTAAGTAAAAAGTTTCATAAAGCCCTTGTGCCTCGAGGTGTTTGATGGTCACTGGAACCGTTGCTCTGGTTTCTTCTTGCGTGTCGGTCTGTTTCTGGAGTTGCTGGCCGCCTTTGTTGAACGGACTTGTTTCTGTTGAACTGTATACTGGAGAACTCCTGTGCTTCAGCTGTCCTGCTTGTGGTCTGTCTGTGTGACTTGAACAGCTTGTTTTAAACTGCTAGGCTGCAAAACTGCCAGTCTCGTCTCTGTAGAACTCTGGCTTGTTCCAGCACAGGTCTAAAGTTATACTCTTCGATTGTTCCTTATCTTCCCAGTGCTTTGTTTAATTCTGGTGGGCTCGTTAAAGTCGTTAACTTTAATGGCAGGAGATGGCCTTTAACGATATTAAATATTTGTTAAGTGGAGGATGATTGCCGGTCTGATGGTTGTTCATTTGTGTTGAGTACTCCATTCCTTTACTTCTTTGTATAAATGCTAAGCAGTTTGATGGGGCTGGAGTGGGGTCATCTGGTTCCCCAGACAGGGCGACCACAACCGCACATCGTCATCAAACCAGCGGACAAAGGAGGAGCCATCGTTATACAGAACAGAATGGACTATTGTAAAGAAGCATACCGACAACTGGACAACCAGGAACACTACAGACAGTTACCCGCAGGTCCGACCAAAGAACACACCCGCCAACTCAATAGACTGATCAAGACCTTCGATCCAGACCTTCAAAGCATCCTACGCGCTCTCATCCCACGTACTCCCCGCGTGGGAGACTTCTACTGCCTCCCAAAGATACCCAAAGCCAACACACCCGGACGTCCTATCGTATCAGGCAACGGAACCCTGTGTGAGAACCTCTCTGGATACGTCGAGGGCATCCTGAAACCCATCGTACAGGGAACCCCCAGCTTCTGCCGCGACACCACAGACTTCTTACAGAAACTCAGCACCCACGGACCAGTTGAACCAGGAACACTCCTCGCCACGATGGACGTATCGGCACTCTACACCAGTATCCCCCACGATGACGGCATCGCTGCGACAGCCTCAGTACTCAACACCAACAACAGCCAATCTCCAGACGCCATCCTACAACTCATCCGCTTCATCCTTGACCACAATGTCTTCACCTTCAACAACCATTTTTTTACCCAAACACACGGAACAGCCATGGGGACCAAATTCGCACCCCAATACGCCAACATCTTCATGCACAAGTTCGAGCAAGACTTCTTCGCTGCACAGGACCTCCAGCCAACGCTGTACACCAGATACATCGACGACATTTTCTTCCTTTGGACCCACGGCGAAGGATCACTGAAAAGACTACACGATAACATCAACAAGTTCCATCCCACCATCAAACTCACCATGGACTACTCCTCAGAATCGGTTTCATTCCTGGACACACGAATCTCCATCAAAGACGGACACCTCAGCACTTCACTCTACCGCAAGCCCACGGACAACCTCACGATGCTCCACTTCTCCAGCTTCCACCCTAACCACGTTAAAGAAGCCATCCCCTATGGACAAGCCCTGCGAATACACAGGATCTGCTCAGACGAGGAGGAATGCGATGGACACCTACGGACGCTGAAAAACGCCCTTGTAAGAACGGGATATGACGCTCGACTCATCGATCGACAGTTCCGACGGGCCACAGCGAAAAATCGCATAGACCTCCTCAGAAGGCAAACACGGGACACAACCAACAGGGTACCCTACGTCGTCCAGTACTTCCCCGGAGCGGAGAAACTACGCCATGTTCTTCACAGCCTTCAACATGTCATCGATGACGACGAACACCTCGCTAAGGCCATCCCCACGCCTCCACTACTTGCCTTCAAACAGCCGCCTAACCTCAGGAGTACCATCATTCGCAGCAAATTACCCAGCTTTCAGGATAAGAGCGACCACGACACCACACAACCCTGCCACGGCAACCTCTGCAAGACATGCCAGATCATCAGATACCATCATCACACGTGAGGACACCACCCACCAGGTACATGGTACATACTCCTGTGACTAGGCCAACGTTGTCTACCTCATACGTTGCAGGAAAGAATGCACCGCGGCATGGTACATCGGCGAGACCATGCAGACACTGAGACAACGTATGAATGGACACCGCGCAACAATCGCCAGGCAGGATTGTTACCTCCCAGTCGGGGAACACTTCAGCAGTCAAGGACATTCAGCCTCGGATCTGCGGGTAAGCGTTCTCCAAGGCGGCCTTAGAGACACACGACAACGCAAAATCATCAAGCAGAAACTGATAGCCAAGTTCCGCACTCATGAGGACGGCCTCAATAGGGATCTTGGGTTTATGTCACGATACATGACGTAGAGTCATCTAGACTCGAGTCGTCGTTGGCTTGTTCACAGATGTGATTCCCAGTAAAAAAGTAAAAATTTTAAAGTTTATCGTTTTCCATACCGACTGCAGCTTTTGACACATTAGACCCCCTGTAACCCCACCTCATTGTCTCAGTTGTATCTTGCTATGTCTTTGATGTGGTGCCTTCCTGGCTGACCTGATTGCCTTTTGTCACAACTCGGCAGATAAACAGTTAGGAGGATTAAATATAGTCGTCTGCCATTGTAAGTTACACATGCATTGTTGTCTGTCTATATATGCTTTGTCGATTTTGTATTCCTTCACTTCACCTGACGAAGGAGCAGCCGCTCCGAAAGCTTGTGATTTTAAATAAAACTGTTGGACTATAACCTGGTGTTGTGCGACTTCTCACATTTGTCCACCCCAGTCCAACACCGGCATCTCCGCATCATGACCTGCAATATACAACATTGTCTCTGCAGAGGCCAGCCCCGCCTCCTTTGGCAGCCTGTACTGAGGTCTGCATGTCACCTGGCCTGCTGTTTTTGCAGGGCCCTGGTTTCTGTTCAATGTCGCAGCCTTCAGCCATGAGGTGTACAAGCCACGTTGTCCAGGGTACGCCTTATTAATAACTCTGGGTAATGTGG
>JASTWF010002695.1:0-17500 GCA_030390025.1 Squalus acanthias
CCCCCCCCCAAGACTGACTGTAACCAGTCTGTGCCCCCCCCCCCGAGACTGACTGTAACCAGTCTGTGCCCCCCCCCGAGACTGACTGTATCCAGTCTGTGCCCCCCCCCCCGAGACTGACTGTAACCAGTCTGTGCCCCCCCCCCGAGACTGACTGTAACCAGTCTGTGCCCCCCCCCCGAGACTGACTGTAACCAGTCTGTGCCCCCCCCCCCGAGACTGACTGTATCCGGTCTGTGCCCCCCCCTCCCGAGACTGACTGTATCCGGTCTGTGCCCCCCCCCCCCCGAGACTGACTGTAACCAGTCTGTGCCCCCCCCCCCGAGACTGACTGTATCCGGTCTGTGCCCCCCCCCCTCCCGAGACTGACTGTATCCGGTCTGTGCCCCCTCCGAGACTGACTGTAACCAGTCTGAGCCCCCTGAGACTGATTGTAACCAGTCTGTGCCCCCCCCCCCGAGACTGACTGTATCCGGTCTGTGCCCCCCCCCTCCCCCCCCCGAGACTGACTGTAACCAGTCTGTGCCTCCTCCCCCGAGACTGACTGTATCCGGTCTGTGCCCCCCCCCCCCCCCCGAGACTGACTGTATCCGGTCTGTGCCCCCGAGACTGATAGTGGATGCGTTGGTTGTAATCTACCAAAATTCCCTGGATTCTGGAGAGGTCCCAGCGGATTGGAAAACCGCAAATGTTACGCCACTATTCAAGAAAGGAGGGAGACAGAAAACCGTTAGCCTTACATCTGTCATTGGGAAAATGCTGGAATCCATTATTAAGGAGGTAATAGCAGGATATTTAGAAAATCGTATGACAATCAAACAGAGTCAGCACGGTTTTATGAAAGGGAAATCGTGTTTGACAAGTTTGCTAGAGTTCTTTGAGGAGGTAACAAACAGGGTGGATAAAGGGGAACCAGTAGATGTTGTGTATTTGGATTTCCAGAAGACATTCGATAAGGTGCCACATAAAAGTTTACTGCACAAGATAAGAGCTCACGGGGTTGGGGATAATATATTAGTATGGATAGGGGAGTTGCTAACTAACAAAAAACAGAGAGTCGGGATAAACGGGTGATTTTCCGGTTGGCAACCAGTAACTAGTGGGGTGCCACAGGGATCAGTGCTGGGGCCTCAACTATTTACAATCTACATTAATGACTTGGATGAAGGGACCGAGTGTACTGTAGCCAAATTTGCTGATGATACAAAGATAGGTGGGTTAGCAAGTTGTGAGGAGGACACAAAGAATCTCCAAAGGGATATAGACAGGTTAAGTGAGTGGGCAAAAATTTGGCAGATGGAGTATAATGTGGGAAAATGTGAGGTTATCCACTTTGGAAGGAAGAATGAAAAAGCAAATTATTATTTAAATGGAGTGAGACTACAAAATGCTGCGGTACAAAGGGATCTGGGGGTCCTCGTACATGAAACACAAAAAGTTAGCATGCAGGTACAGCGAGTAATTAGGAAGGCTAATGGAATGTTGGCCTTTATTGCAAGGGGGTTGGAGTATAAAAGTAGGGAAGTCTTGCTACAACTGTACAGGGTATTGGTGAGACTGCACCTGGAGTACTGCGTACAGTTTTGGTCTCCTTATTTAAGGAAGGATATACTTGCATTGGAGGCAGTGCAGAGAAGGTTCACCAGGTTGATTCCTGGGATGAAAGGGTTGCCGTTTGACGAAAGGTTGAGCAGGTTGGGCCTATGCTCATTGGAGGTTAGAAGAATGAGAGGTGATCTTATTGAAACATATAAGATTCTGAGGGGGATTGACAGGGTGGATGCTGAGAGGATGTTTCCTCTGGTAGGGGAGTCTAGAACTAGGGGGCAGAGTTTCAGAATAAGGGGTCGCCCATTTAAGACGGAGATGAGGAGGAATTTCTTCTCTCAGAAGGTCGTGAATCTTTGGAATTCTCTACCCCAGAGAGCTGTGGAGGCGGAGTCATTGAATATATTCAAGGCGGAGATTGACAGACATTTCAACTACAAGCGAGTCAAGGGGAGAGAGCGGGAAAATGGAGTTGAGACCAAGATTGGATCAGCCATGATCTTATTGAATGGTGGAGCAGGCTTGAGGGGCTGATTGGCCGACTCCTGCTCCTGTTTCTTATGTTCTTATGACTGTAACCAATTTGTGCCCGACACTGAGTGTAACCATTATTTTCCTCGTCTCTCTCGGTTTCCGTTATCAGCACTTGTCCTTCTCCAGGTTTCAGCCTGAGCTGTTCAGGAAGTGAGTCACTGACTCGCAAACTCACCACAACCGCCCCCGCCAACCAGCCCAGCCCAGCTCCATTATCCATTGCTGAGCAAGTCAAAAACCTGCGGAAGGCCAGAGTGTGAGAGTCCAGGACCAGTGTGATAGGCTGGTCAGCATCTGTCTCAAGACAATGAGTGGAGAGACAGAGGCAGCAAATCACTCAGAGCTCAGGCCTCTCCCCATCACCCAGGCCCCAGGCCTCACCCTCTCACCCAGGCCCAACCCTCTCACCCAGGCTCCAGGCCTCACCCTCTCACCCAGGTCCCAGGCCTCACCCTCTCACCCAGGCCCCACCCTCTCACCCAGGCCTCACCGTCTCACCCAGGCCCAACCCTCTTACCCAGGCCCAACCCTCTTCCCCAGGCCACACCCTCTCACCCAGGCCCCACCCTCTCACCCAGGCCACACCCTCTCACCCAGGCCCAACCCTCTCACCCAGGCCCCAGGCCCCACCCTCTCACCCAGGCCCCACCCTCTCACCCAGGCCCCAGGCCTCACCCTCTCACCCAGGCCCAACCCTCTCGCCCAGGCCCCACCATCTCACTCAGGCCCCAGGCCACTCACCCAGGCCCCAGGCCACTCACCCAGGCCCCACCCTCTCACCCAGGCCCCACCCTCTCACCCAGGCACCAGGCCACACCCTCTCACCCAGGCCAACGCTCTCACCCAGGCCCCAGGCCACTCACCCAGGCCCCACCCTCTCACCCAGGCCCCAGTCCTCTCTCCCAGGCCCCAGGCCTCTCTCCCAGAATCTTTTATTGCTGGGGTTTATGAATGTCCCAACGTGAATGTTGACCCACTCTCTGATTATCCAGATTAGGCAAGTCAGCCATGGCTCAGTGGGCAGCACTCTTCCCTCTGCGTCAGCAGGTTGTGGGTTCGAGCCCCACTACAGAGTCTTGAGCACATAATCCAGGCTGACACTCCCAGTGCGGTACTGAGGGAGCGCTGCACCATCAGAGGGTCAGTACTGAGGGAGCGCCGCACTGTCGGAGGGGCAGTACTGAGGGAGCGCCGCACTGTCGGTGGGTCAGTACTGAGGGAGCGCCGCACTGTCGGAGGGTCAGTACTGAGGGAGCGCCGCACTGTCGGAGGGACGGTACTGAGGGAGCGCCGCACTGTCGGAGGGTCAGTACTGAGGGAGCGCCGCACTGTCGGACGGGCAGTACTGAGGGAGCGCCGCACTGTCGGAGGGTCAGTACTGAGGGAGCGCCGCACTGTCGGAGGGGCGGTACTGAGGGAGCGCCGCACTGTCGGAGGGTCAGTACTGAGGGAGCGCCGCACTGTCGGAGGGTCAGTACTGAGGGAGCGCCACACTGTCGGAGGGGCGGTACTGAGGGAGCGCCGCACTGTCGGAGGGTCAGTACTGAGGGAGCGCCACACTGTTTGAGGGGCGGTACTGAGGGAGCGCCGCACTGTCGGAGGGGCAGTGCTGAGGGAGCACCGCACTGTCAGAGGGGCAGTACTGAGGGAGTGCCGCACTGTCGGAGGGGTTGTACTGAGGGAGCGCCACACTGTTGGAGGGGCAGTGCTGAGGGAGCACCGCACTGTCAGAGGGGCAGTACTGAGGGATCACCGCACTGTCGGAGGGGCAGTACTGAAGGAGTGCCGCACTGTCGGGGGGGCGGTACTGAGGGAGCGCCGCACTGTCGGAGGGACTGTACTGAGGGAGCGCCACACTGTTGGAGGGGCAGTGCTGAGGGAGCACCGCACTGTCAGAGGGGCAGTACTGAGGGATCACCGCACTGTCGGAGGGGCAGTACTGAAGGAGTGCCGCACTGTCGGGGGGGCGGTACTGAGGGAGCGCCACACTGTCGGAGGGGCGGTACTGAGGGAGCGCCGCACTGTCGGAGGGACTGTACTGAGGGAGCGCCGCACTGTCGGAGGGTCAGTACTGAGGGAGCGCTGTACTGTCAGAGGGGCAGTACTGAGGGAGCGCCGCACTGTCGGAGGGGCAGGACCGAGGGAGCGCCGCACTATCAGAGGGGCAGTACTGAGGGAGCGCCGCACTGTCGGAGGGACAGTACTGAGGGAGCGCCGCACTGTCAGAGGGTCAGTACTGAGGGAGCGCCGCACTGTCGGAGGGCCAGTGCTGAGGGAGCGCCACACTGTTGGAGGGGCAGTGCTGAGGGAGCACCGTACTGTCAGAGGGGCAGTACTGAGGGATCGCCGCACTGTCGGAGGGGCAGTACTGAGGGAGCGCCGCACTGTCAGAGGGGCAGTACTGAGGGAGCGCCGCACTGTCGGAGGGGCAGTACTGAGGGAGCGTCGCACTGTCGGGGGGGCGGTACTGAGGGAGCGCCACACTGTTGGAGGGGCGGTACTGAGGGAGCGCCGCACTGTGGGAGGGGCAGTACTGAGGGAGCGCCGCACTGTCAGAGGGGCAGTACTGAGGGAGCGCCGCACTGTGGGAGGGGCAGTACTGAGGGAGCGCTGAACTGTCTCTTGGGTGGACGTAAAAGATCCCACGGCCACTATTTCGAAGAAGAGCAGGGGAGAGTTCTCCCCGGTGTCCTGGGTCCAATATTTATCCCTCAACCAACATCACTAAAAAAACCAGATGATCTGGTCATTATCACATTGCTGTTTGTGGGAGCTTGCTGTGCGCAAATTGACCGCTTGTTTCCTACATTACAACAGTGACCACACTTCAAAAGGACTTCATTTGCTGTAAAGCGCTTTGGGACAGCCTGTGAGTATCGTGACAGATTCTGGTAGAAATATTTTTGAACTGTGGCACTTCCAAATAAGGGAGGGACTTTTCCGAAGCAGTCTGACTCAGAAATTCTCAGCCGTGGAAACATTCCACAGGGGACACAATCCTGGGACTGGAATCACCTTCAGCACCTACTGATAGGATCACCAGCACCGTACTGATCCCTCTCGCCCCAGAGACACCCCTCTCGCCCCAGAGAGACCCCTCTCGCCCCAGAGAGACCCCTCTCGCCCTGTACTGATCCCTCCGGCCCTGTACTGATCCCTCTCGCCCTGTACTGATCCCTCTCGCCCTGTACTAACCCCTCCGGCCCTGTATAGACCCCTCCAGCCCTTTAGAGACCCCTCTCACCCCAGACAGACCCCTCTGGCCCTGTACAGACCCATCTCGCCCCAGACAGACCCCTCTGGCCTTATACAGACCCCTCCGGCCCTGTATAGACCCCTCCAGCCCTGTACAGACCCCTCTCACCCCAGACAGACTCCTCTGGCCTTATACAGACCCCTCTAGCCCTGTATAGACCCCTCCAGCCCTTTAGAGACCCCTCTCACCCCACACAGACCCCTCCAGCCCCAGACAGACCCCTCCGGCCCTGTACAGACCCCTTTCGCCCCGGACAGACCCCTCCGGCCCTGTATAGACCCCTCTCACCCCACACAGACCCCTCCAGCCCCAGTCAGACCCCTCCAGCCCCAGACAGACCCCTCCAGCCCTGTACAGACCCCTTTCGCCCCGGACAGACCCCACCACCTCTGCTGACACTATGGTGAGTGGGTATTCCAGTGTGAGTGTGTATTCCAGTGTGAGTGTGAGTTGGTGACACTATGGCCTGATTGACAGATAGCCCAGGGTGCAGGAGGACAAAGAAGCTTTTGGGGAAAAAGTTAAGATCCGATCCTGCAGCTCTCGCCGGGAGATCCCCCGCTCGGGTACCGGCTGCGGGGAGCAAACACCCCGGCTAGAGTTTACCCGGTGAATCCCCGGCCCACCGACACAAGCAGCGGCTCGGGGTCCGGCGCGGGGAAACTCCGAGTTTCACAATTTGTAACAAACATGAAATTGACACACGGCCGGCGCGTGAACAGCGGCGTCCTCCAATCAAAAGCCGCCTGCTAACGACCCAGCAGCCAATCCCAGGCAAGGACATGCGGTTAATTCATGTTCAGCTCAACATTCTCAGCCAAAACAAAACAACTTCAACATTGACTCATCCGGCACCAGGCGAGTAAACATTAACCCATCCAACACCAGGGGCAGCTCTTAACTTCCTTAGGCTAAGCCTTTAGAAGGTTATGCAGATAGGGTGAGATGTAGTAAGGTGGGAGGAGGCTCTGTGGCACATAAACACTGGCACCGACCAGTTGGGCCTGGTCCTGTGCTGTAGACACCTTTTTTTATTCATTCCTGGGACGAGCATCGCTGGCAAGGCCAGCATTTATTGCCCATCCCTAATTGCCCCTTGAGAAGGTAGTGGTGAGCCTCCTTCTTGAACCGCTGCAGTCCGTGTGGTGAAGGTACTCCCACAGTGCTGTTTTGGACGGAGTTCCAGGATTTTGACCCAGCGACGATGAAGGAACGGCCCGATATATGATATATGTCCAAATCAGGATGGTGTGTGACTTGGAGGGAAGCTTGGAGGTGGTGGTGTTCCCTATTCCTTGGTGCGTCTGCTGCCCTTGTCCTTCTAGGTGGTAGAGGTCGCGGGTTTGGGAGGTGCTGCCGAAGAAGCCTTGGCGAGTTGCTGCAGTGCATCTTGTAGATGGTACACACTGCAGCCACGGTGCGCCGGTGGTGGAGGGAGTGAATGTTTAAGGTGGTGGATGGGGTGCCAATCAAGCTTTGTCCTGGATGGTGTCGAGCTTCTTGAGTGTTGTTGGAGCTGCACTCATCCAGGCAAGTGGAGAGTATTCCATCACAATCCTGACTTGTACCTTGCAGATGGTGGAAAGGCTTTGAGGAGTCAGGAGGTGAGACACTCGCCGCAGAATACCTAGCCTCTGACCTGCTCTTGTTGCCACAGTATTTATGTGGCTGGTGCAATTAAGTTTCTGGTCAATGGTGACCCCCAGGATGTTGATGGTGGGGGGGATTCGGCGATGGTAATGCCATTGAATGTCAAGGGGTGGTGGTTAGACTCTCGCTTGTTGGAGGTAGTCATTGCCTGGCACTTGTGTGGTGTGAATGTTACTTGCCAATTATCAGCCCAAGCCTGAATGTCGTCCAGGTCTTGCTGCATGCAGGCATGGACTGCTTCGTTATCTATACCTTCTATATACCTATATATAATTCTATAGGTAACACTCTATGCCAACACTCGCTATGTAACAACAACAACTTGTATTTATATAGCGCCTTTAACATAGTAAAATGTCCCAAGGTGCTTCACAGGAGTATTATAAGACAAAAAATTTGACACCAAGCCACATAAGGAGAAATTAGGGCAGTTGGCCAAAAGCTTTGTCAAAGAGGTAGGTTTTAAGGAGCGTCTTAAAGGAGGGAAGAGAGGTAGCGAGATGGAGAGGTTTAGGGAGGGAATTCCAGAGCTTAGGGCCTTGGCAGCTGAAGGCACGGCCGCCAATGGTGGAGCGATTATAATCAGGGATGCTCAAGAGGGCAGAATTAGAGGAGCGCAGATATCTCGGGGGGTTGTGGGGCTGGAGGAGATTACAGAGATAGGGAGGGGGCGAGGCCAGGGAGGGATTTGAAAACCAGGATGAGAATTTTGAATTTGAGGCGTTGCCGGACCGGGAGCCAGTGTAGGTCAGCGAGCACAGGGGGTGATGGGTGAACGGGACTCGGTGCAAGTTAGGACACGGGCAGCCGAGTTTTGGATGACCTCAAGTTTACGTAGGGTGGAATGTGGGAGGCCAGCCAGGAATGTGTTGGAATAGTCAAGTCTAGAGGTAACAAAGGCATGGACGAGGGTTTCAGCAGCGGATGAGCTGAGGCAAGGGCGGAGACGGGCGATGTTACGAAGGTGGAACTAGGCGGTCTTAGTAATGCTGTGGATATGTGGTCGGAAGCTCATTTCAGGGTCAAATATGACACCAAGGTTGCGAACAGTGTGGTTCAGCCTCAGACAGATGTTAGGGAGAGGGATGGAGTCAGTGGCTAGGGAACGGAGTTTGTGGCGGGGACCAAAAACAACGGCTTCGGTCTTCCCAATATTTAATTGGAGAAGATTTCTGCTCATCCAGAACTGGATGTCGGACAAGCAGTCTGACAATTTAGAGACCGTGGAGGGGCCGAGAGAGGTGGTGGTGAGGTAGAGCTGGGTGTCGTCAGCGAACATGTGGAAACTGACGCTGTGTTTTTGGATGATGTCGCCAAGGGACAACATGTAGATAAGAAATAGGAGGGGGCCAAGGATAGATCCTCGGGGGACACCAGAGGTAACGATGCGGGAGCAGGAAGAGAAGCCGTTGCAGGCGATTCTCTGGCTACGATTAGATAGATACAGATGGGCACAGATTTGGGAGGTGACAACACGTTCAAGGACTTTGGAAGTTGGAGATGGGGCGATAGTTTGCAAGGACGGAGGGGTTGTTTTCTTGAGGAGAGGGGTGATGACGGCAGATTTGAGGGAGAGGGGGACAGTGCCTGAGGAGAGAGAACCTTTAACAATGTCAGTTAACATGGGAGCCAGAAAAGGAAGTTGGGTGGTCAGCAGTTTGGTGGGAATAGGGTCGAGGGAGCAGGAAGTGGGTCTCACGGACAAGATGAGCGCAGAGAGGCCATGAGGGGAGATCGGAGAGAAACTGGAGAAAGATGTGAGTTCAGGGCTATGGCAGGGGGGAACCTTAGAGGAAGTTTGGCCCGGTGGGCTTGGGGAAGGAAGGGAAGTGGCAGAGGCAGCTGAACGGATGGTCTCAATCTTAGAGACAAAGAAGTCCATGAGCTCCTCACACTTGTTGTTGGAGGTGAGGGTGGAGGAGACAGGGGAGAGGGGTTTACGAAGCAGTAGAGAATAGGAGCCGGGGTTTATCTTTACATTCCAGAATGATTCTGGAATCGTGAGCAATTTTGGCAGACGAGAGCAGGACCCGACAGTGCTTTATGTGGCCCAGCCAGATCTGGCGGTGAATGGCTAAACCAGTTGTCCGCCATATCCGTTCAAGTCTGTGTCCCTTGGACTTAAAGGAGCGAAGACGAGGGCCGGACCAGGGGGAACGGCCAGGGTGAGAGAGAGTAATTGTTTTAATAGGGACTAGGGCATCAAAGATAGTGGTGAGGGTGTGGTTGAGCAGATCGGTAGCTGTAGAAATGTCACTGTGAATGGAGGGCCAAAGGCTGGACAGTTGGGATTTCATAAGTGCAGTTGTTAGAGAGTTGGGAGAGAGTTTTTTCCAGGGGCGGACACAGAAGGAAGTAGGATTGGGGGCGGGGGTGGAAGGGGGATGTGGGTGGAGAGCGATACGAGGAAGTGGTCAGAGATGGCCTTATCTGCGATTGACACGATGGGAGTAGCGAGGCCACGAGAGATGGCCAGGTCGAGGGGAGTTACATGGAGGGAGAGATTAAGGGAGGATAGGACTCAGAGGAGAGAGAGCCTGATGAATTGAGATGGTGGTTGAAATCACCGAGGATTAGAAGTCGTTCGGTGCAGAGGCCGAGGGAGGAGAGCAGTGAAGATACCTCGATAATAAAATTTTTATGGTACTTGGGTGGGCGGTAGAGAACGAGAATTTTAAATGAGAGGTGAGAGGGGTGGAATAAGGTGAGATGCTCAAAGGAGGAGAAAGTGGCGGAGGAGTAGGGGGACAGACCAAGGTGTGATTTGGTGATGAGAGCCACACCGCCACCACGGCGGTCTGAGCGGGGCAAGTGGTGGAAGGTATAGCCAGGTGGGGAGGCTTCATTTAAGGGTAAGGTGTCATCACCCCTCAACCAAGTAGACTGAGCGATGAAGAATGGCCCTTGGGACCAGTGCCACCTCTGGTAAAGTGAGTTCGAGTCTGGGCCATTTGGAGAATTGTGAGGGGATAGGACAGTTTAGAAAACTGGCGGGGTTGTGGTGGGTCAGATATGTGGAGCTCAGCTCATTTCAGCTGCGCTGCTTCACCTTACTTGGTGCGTGGCCCTCACTGGCTGTGTTGGGTGAGGAAGATCTAATTGCAGGCTGCGCTCCAGTAAATAAGGTGCAGAATGCCACGACTCAGCCAGTGAGCATTCTGGGCGACAGCTGCAGTACACAGGGCGAGGGTGACCCTTCTCAATGTACTGTACACAGCGGCGCCAAATTCCTGCCCTCGTTACACAAATATTGCTGTCAGCACCTAGGGAATCAACACACACACACGTACACCTCCCTCCTCTGCCCTGTCATTGCAAAATCTTTCTCATGGGAGAGGAGCCAGGGTGGACCTGCAGAAGGTGCTGAACAGACAGGACTGGGCAGCGGATACAGAGACTGGATTGGGTTCCCGCACCAACACTGCGACCCCACCTCCTCATCCAGCACAAACAGGACTCCGCCAGTATGGTCAGAAGCACCATTACTGATACCGAACCACAGTCTGCGCTCTCTCTATCTCTACGCCGAACCCAGTCCGTGCTGTCCCTGTCCCGTTGGGAGAGTCAGTCTGAGTCATGCAGTGATTGATCACCTCCGCCTTGCCTCACCAGACTGCATTTATTTGTCTTCTGTAAAAGTCAGGTAAAAGACCCGCATTTCTACAGCACCTTTCCCGACCTTTACCGCCAATGAAGGACTTTTGAAGTGTCATCACCTGTTGTAACGTGGCAGCCAATCTGCGCACAGCAAGATCCCACAAACAAGAATGCGATAATGACCAGGTAACCCATCTGACAGCAGGCGTGACATGCCTTGCATGCCAAGGTCTCTCCCGATCCCTGGGTCACACTATTGTTTAGCTGGATATTGGACAGAAAGGGATGCGCTCCAGATAGTAGGGGCCACGAGGTCCGCTTATGGGAGTGACCCACGAGGCTGAAACGGAGTCAATTTGTAACACTCCATTTTCATCTCCCTGCTACACTTCCTATATTCTGATTGTCTTTTGCCCTAGCTTTATCAGATGCCTTTTAAAGTTTGTTTAGCTTTCGTCTATTTATCAGTGAAGCTCTGTTCATGATTCTACCTCAGTCGCCTTGTAGGAAAGTTTCACTAGCTCTGAAAGATCCCACGCCACTATTCGAAGAGGAGCTGGGGAGGTCTTGGGTCACATTTAACACTCAACCGACACCACTTTTTGATGTTTTGATCAATTTTCCACAGGAGGGACCTGGTTATGATTCGGATTGAAGTGTTGCTTTCTGTTAACGGGAGTAAGAACATAAGAAACAGGAGCATGAGTCGGCCAATCGGCCCCTCGAGCATTTTCCGCCATTCAATAAGATCATGGCTGATCCAATCTTGTCCTCAACACCACTTTCCCGCTCTCGCCCCATACCCCTTGACTCCCTTGTAGTTCAAATGTCTGTCAATCTCCGCCTTGAATATATTCAGTGACCCAGCCTTCACAGCTCTCTGGGGTAGAGAATTCCAAAGATTCACGACCCTCAGAGAAGTATTTTCCTTCTCATCTTGGTCTTAAATGGGCGACCCCTTATTCTGAAACTATGCCCCCTAGTTCTAGATACCCCCACTAGGGGAAACATCCTCTCAGCATCCACCCTGTCAATCCCCCTCAGAGTCTTATATGTTTTAGTAAGATCACCTCTTATGCTTCTAAACTCCAATGAGTATAGGCCCAACCTTTTGTCATATGTCAACCCTTTCATCCCAGAAATCAACCTAGTGAACCTTTTCTGCACTGCCTCCAATGGAAATATATCCTTCCTTAAATATGGAGACCACAACTGTACGCAGTACTCCAGGTGCGCTCACCAGCGCCCTGTAAAGTTGCATCAAAACTTCCCTACTTTTATACTCCATACCCCTCACATGGAGCCACTGGGACAGAGGGGAATTGGTAAGTTGTCCAGAGATGTAATGAGCGGCTGTTGAAACCGTAACTATTTGAGATGCTTCTAGCGGGCATCACACGGGAGGAACTGAAGTCATTCCCAACACCAGGTTAAGAGTCAGCTCCACAGACCCGACCCGAGAACAAGGGAGGGTTCAGAGGTCAAATCCACCGTCCGCCCCCATCTAACCAGCATTTCTCTGGGGTTTCAGATCTTTCACTGAAGGCGCGGAGGAATCCCTCAGCGTCGACCATGGGCTTGATCAGGAGATTACATAAACTCGTCTCGTATTCCACGGAATACAGATGGTTATGGGGCGATTTGATTTGAGGTTTCGAGGATGGTCAAAGGAATTGATAGGGTAGATAGAGAGTTTCTGCTGATGGGGGAGGAATCGACAATGGGGCATAACAAGAGGATTTGAGTACAGAAGTAAAGAAGTCTTACTCCAATTATATAGGGCCTTGGTGAGACCACACCTGGAGTACGGTGTACAAATTTGGTCTCCTTACCTAAGGAAGGATAGACTTGCCATAGAGGGAGAGCAACGAAGGTTCACGAGATTGATTCCTGGGATGGTGGGACTGCCGTATGAGAAGGGATTGAGTAAACTAGGCCTCTATTCTCTTGAATTCAGAAGAATGAGAGGAGATCTCATTGAAGCATACAAAATTATTACAGGGCTTGATAGGGTGGATGCTGGGAGAATGTTTCCCTTGGCTGGGGAGGCTAGAACCAGGGGCCACAGCCTCAGGATAAAGGGTAGGACATTAAGGACTGAGATGAGAAGAAATTTCTTCACAGAGGGTGGTGAATCTTTGGAATTCTCTACCCCAGAGGGCTGTGGAGGCTCAGTCATTGGGTATATTCAAAACAGAAGTCGATAGATTTCTGACTGGTAAGGGCATCAAGGGATATGGCGATAGTGCCGGTGAATGGAGTTGAGGCAGAGGATCAGCCATGATCTCATTGAATGGCGGAGCAGGCGCGAAGGGCCGACTCCTGCTACTATTTCTTATGTTTTTAAAATCAGAGCCAGGCTATTCAGGCGAGAAGTTAGGAACACTTCACACAAAGGGTGGTAGAACTGTGGAACTCTTCCACACTTTCTCACTCAGGAACTTCTCAGTCAGCCATTACTGTAAAATATTTCAGCTTTATTCCAAACCAGCATTTGTACAAAATAAAATACTTTCGAGCTTAGAAAAATACACAAAATTTTAGGCAGGTTCCACAATACTAGCAATAGTTTAGAAAAATCTCAATGCGAACATTTAAATAAAATTCCTGATCAAAATAACACTTTTGACAGCAATAGATCCCCAACGAGCAAAGCAGATAGCCAGGGGGGCTTACAGGCACTGGGATAAACCTGGAAGACACAGGATTCAGTTCCTCAGTACAGAGACAGTTTTAAAAATAGTGGAAATGTTTTACAGACAAAAATAAAGCAAAGTGCATTGAAATGTTTTCTGCACCACATCAAGAATCAGAACAGTGTCCAGCGAGGAGCTCAGACACTGTTACAGGAGGTATGGGACTGAGCAACCCACCCAAATAGGGAGTCAGGGTCCCCAGTGAGCCCCGAACGGGAAGTTAGAGACTGAGTAACCCCCGTTTTAAAACAGCAGTGTGGAGCTGCTGATGGGAGTCCCAGGGCACAGGCTGGAGTGTGGAGCAGGTCTCTGGTCACAGGCATGGACCTCACTGGAGTGAAAATACAAAAGTTTGGCAGCAGCTCCCTGGCTGAGGGAACTGTTCAGGTGGGGGGGGGTGGTGTCTGGGCTGGTCAGACACTCTTTGGTTTCTTATTTGGCTGCAGTTTCTCCCCTTCGAACCAGACGGCGACAGTCACTGCGCCACGGGGGAGGGGGCGGGTAGGGAGATTGGTACAGGTGCACCCCCACCCCCCCCGGTTACCCTGCAGCCAATCGCGTGGCACTTCCCCGAAGATCAACGGCCACGATTGCCCGGCCCATTGAACTCGAACGCTCCCGTTCAAACACCTAGCCTGGCACCACGACATGGTAGTGAAACAGCTGCGCCGCCCCGTCAGTTAAGGCAAAAGATTTCGACGATACCTCATTAGATTAGGAAGAAACAACCCAAGCATAACAATTTCTAACATTTGTGATTGGTAACTACACAATGTGAGGTCAGTTCCTCTCGTATACAAGAGCTAAACGCAACAGTTTCCTCGAGTCTCGGCGTAATCTTGATTTGAGCGCCAAGTGATTGCTGTTTGGCATCTAGCCCCAGGAGTTTCGACCGCCTCCTGGCCTAGTGGCGGGGGCTAGTGATGGCTGAGGCCTTGATACACGCGGCCTCCTCCTTGTCCTCCTCTCACTGGCACCTTCCAGCTCCCTCCGCCTTTAGCCGTAGGAGTCTTCTTACGAATGTCTCTCAAAACACAGTTCGGAATTTAAACGCAAGTCCAAGTTAATGTGTAAAATGTCCTTGCTGGAGTCGGCGCTTCACTCCGTGCTCTCGTTCCCGTTCTCATCCACCTGCGGAAAACAAGGGGAGGGGGGAAATTCATCAGATTCACGTCGGGGAATCGGGGCATTTAAAGATCAGCGGTCATGGGCGGCGGCACGATGCTCACCTCAGTATAGATTGGTGGTGGCACATAGTCAAAGAGCGGAGATTTCATGAAGATGGGGCTCTCTGGAAGTCCGTCGTACTCGTCGAGCAGGGGAGTGGTGGGGCATTCCATTCGGTGGTTGTCAGGGGCCGTGTCCACATAAAAAGAGGCGTCTGAAAGATAAACGGCAGGTGAGTCAACCGACAAGAGATGGGAGCCCGGAAACCAGTTCAATCAGTTATTGCACCAAAGACATTGGCCAAGTGACCCAGGCACGCCTTACCTCCTTGCTCAGGAAACTCCATGTGGGGCCAACTCATGCTGGCGCTGCTCGTGCTGCAGTTACTGGCCATGCTGGACGACCGGCTGTTGAACCCGCTGTACGGAATGGTGCCGATGACTAGGGGGAGGTCCAGGATCAGCTTCTTGCTTCCGGGAATGTGGACGTAAATCTAGGAGGGAAAACGCCGGCCATTAGCTGCAGCTCATCGGGGGGGAGAGAAAACCAACACCAGTCCAGGATACCGCGGAACATCACAGCAGAGGAGGAGGCCATTTGGCCCATCGTGCCTGTGCCGGCTCTTTGAAAGAGCTATCTATTTAATCCAACTCCCCCTGCTCTTTCCCCATAGCCCTGCACAGTCTTTCCACTTCCAAGTATTTATCCAATTCCCTTTTGAAAGTTACTATTGAATCTGCTTTGAGATCGCAACAACTCGCTGCGTAAAAAAAAATTCTCATCTCCCCCTCTGGTTCTTTTGCCAATTATCTTAAATCTGGGTCCTCTGGTTACTGACCCTCCTGCCACTGGAGACAGTTTCTCCTTACTGACTATCAAAACCCCTTGTGATTAAATCCCCCCATAACCTTCTCTGCTCAGGAAGCACGGACTCTCCAGAATAATGTGAAGCAATGTTGTAAGGGACAGTGTGAGCACCCATCCCCTTCACCCCCAGAACTAGCTGTGCCCCCCCTCCGCCCCAATTACTAAGCCACACTCACCAGTAGCGAGTACTCCAATCGGATGATGTTGCAACAGATCGACGGTTTCACAGTGGGGACCCGGAGGCTCTTCCCACACCAGGATTCAGACATCCCCGAGATGATGTGGTTCCCCCGCACACTGTTCAGCTTCTCCTTGACGACCTTGGTGTTGCCGTTCACCAGGTAGGTCTGCTTCGCCAAGATGGCAGCCTTGGGCACCACGATCCTCGAGCAGTTGTTCTGGAACTGGGCGTTGATGAGGATCTCATCGCCTGCAAGAGGGAAAAGGAAGCGTCCCGATTAGACTCGCTGCACCTCCACAAGCGGACGGACAAGCCTGGTACGCTGAGAAGTCAGGATAGGTCAAGATAGTTACCTTGACAGTAGCCCTTCCGGTCGATCTTGGCCGCAATGCACACGTAGCCATCAGAAAGGAAGAAACAAGTCACGTTCTTCTTATTGGAACCGCCAACTGGGCACTGGAAGAAACACCGAAGTTTTAATGTGTGCCATCTTTGCAATAGTTTCAAGTTCACTGCAACGTTACATTTCCCAACTTCCAGTTCTGTGTCAGCACTGAACTCTACCCCAGCCCCTGCACTTTCCACACTCCCCAGCACCTTAAACTGCACCTGCTAGGGTCACCCCGAGTGGAAGCGAGACTACAGGAAGAGGAGTGACTCTAGCAGGTCCCACTACACCAACTCAATGCCCCGATTGTCGCGGAAATGCCATGTCGCTCACCAGTAAGGTCGGTGTGTTCACATCGATGGACTCGACCACCTCGAAGTTTTTGCTGGTCTCCAGGGGTGGGAGTTTCTCCCGGTCCACGAAGGCTGTGATAAGGTAGCACACCCCACCGTACTTCCCTTTGAACGACGGGGGCAGGGGCCTGTCCAGAAAGAAAAACATGGATTTAGAAGCTGCTTGGGGGAGGAACATTGTCAAAGCAAAACTTATGACTAACACACCCCGAGGGCAAGACGGAATGAGGAGTAAAGAGTTGCTCACCCTTCCGGCACCTGGAAGCCGAAACTGTATTCGTACATCTTGCCGGGCTGCAGTACCACAGTCCCGTGCGCATCTGCAAAAGACAAGAGGAAGCAATCAGCATCTGTAGCCATGCCGATAACAAACACACCCCCCCCGCCCGGGGGGAGCGGGTCCCATGGTCAATCTCTGCAGATTGCTCAGATCCCAGACCCCCTTTAAAAAGGACACTGACCCCATACCCCCTTTAACAGGAGACAGAACCCCAACCCCTTTTAACAGGACACTGGCCCTTTGACTCGGACAATGACCACGAACCCCATTTCCCCGGACAATGACCCCCCGAACCCCATTTCCCCAGGACAATGACCCCCGAACCCCATTTCCCCAGGACAATGACCCCCGAACCCCATTTCCCCAGGACAATGACCCCCGAACCTCTTTCCCCAGGACAATGACCCCCGAACCTCTTTCCCCAGGACAATGACCCCCGAACCGCTTTCCCCAGGACAATGACCCCCGAACCCCATTTCCCCAGGACAATGACCCCCGAACCTTTCCCCAGGACAATGACCCCCGAACCGCTTTCCCCAGGACAATGACCCCCGAACCTCTTTCCCCAGGACAATGACCCCCGAACCTCTTTCCCCAGGACAATGACCCCCGAACCGCTTTCCCCAGGACAATGACCCCCGAACCCCATTTCCCCAGGACAATGACCCCCGAACCCCATTTCCCCAGGACAATGACCCCCGAACCTCTTTCCCCAGGACAATGACCCCCGAACCTCTTTCCCCAGGACAATGACCCCCGAACCGCTTTCCCCAGGACAATGACCCCCGAACCTCTTTCCCCAGGACAATGACCCCCGAACCGCTTTCCCCAGGACAATGACCCCCGAACCGCTTTCCCCAGGACAATGACCCCCGAACCTCTTTCCCCAGGACAATGACCCCCGAACCTCTTTCCCCAGGACAATGACCCCCGAACCGCTTTCCCCAGGACAATGACCCCCGAACCTCTTTCCCCAGGACAAT
>JASTWF010002696.1:0-18836 GCA_030390025.1 Squalus acanthias
GAGAGAGCGAGAGAGTGAGGCGGGGAGGGAGACAGAGAACGAGAGAGAGAGAGCGAGAGAGAGAGAGGGAGAGGGAGAGGGAGAGAGAGAGCGAGAGGGAGAGAAAGAGAGGGAGGGAGAGGGAGGGAGAGGGATAGAGAGGAAGGAATAAAGAGAGTTAGAAGCAAAGAGAGCGGGAGACACTGGGAGAAAAGAGAGAGTGATCGAGTCCAAACAGAGAGGGGAAGGAAGTAGGCGTTGTGGGGTTGGGGTGTAGTCAGGGTGCGAGAGTGAGAGAGAGAGAGAGAGGGAGGAATAAAGAGACAGAGGTTAAGAGAGGCAGCGAGAGAGGCAGAAGCAAAGAGAGGGAGGGAGACTGCGTGAGAGAAGAGAGCCAGATTGAGGCCTTGGCACAGAAAAAGAAAGACTTGCATTTCTATAGCGCCTTTCACGACCACCGGACGTCTGAAAACGCTTTACAGCCAATGAAGTACTTTTGAAGTGTAGTCACTGTTGTAATGTGGGAAACGCAAGCAGCCAATTAGCGCACAGCAAGCTCCCACAAACAGCAATGTGATAATGACTGGAACATCTGGTTTTTTGTTATGTTGATTGAGGGATAAATATTGGCCAGGACACCGAGGAGAACTCCCCTGCTCTTCTTCGAAATAGTGCCATGGGATCTTTTATGTCCACCTGAGAGAGCAGACGGGGCCTCAGTTTAACGTCTCATCCGAAAGACGGCACCTCCAACAGTGCAGCACTCCCTCAGCACTGCCCCTCCGACAGCGCAGCGCTCCCTCAGTACTGCCCTCCGACAGTGCAGCGCTCCCTCAGTCCTGCCCCTCTGACAGTGCAGTGCTCCCTCAGTACTGCCCCTCCGACAGTGCAACGCACCCTCAGTCCTGCCCCTCTGACAGTGCAGCGCTCCTTCAGTACTGCCCCTCCGACAGTGCGGCGCTCCCTAAGTACTGACCCTCCGACAGTGCGGCGCTCCCTCAGTACTGACCCTCCGACAGTGCGGCGCTCCCTCAGTACTGACCCTCCGACAGTGCGGCGCTCCCTCAGTACTGCCCCACCGACAGTGCAGAGCTCCCTCAGTACTGCACTGGGAGTGTCAGCCTAGCTTTGTTTGCTCAAGTCTCTGGAGTGGGACTTGAACCCACAACCTTCTGACTCAGAGGCGAGGGTGCTACTACAGGGTATTCAACTTACCAGTTCATGGAGGGAGGGTGCGGGAAATACCGCGAACTACAGAGAAACAGGCAGGGACAGTCTCCCTTAAAGAGATGGTTGTAATTTAGGGCCAATTTAATGAGTTTGTGACAGGAAGGACCTTTCAACCGAGGCAGAAATGAGAACTAAAGATAGGGACTGATACAGAAACCATGGTTACGAGAGATAGCTGAGCTGCAGCTTGTAATGCGGTTAAAAAAAATGTGGTTTTGTCAGGTGCAGAAGTATGGGGTTTGCAAAAAGCTCAGTGTCAACAAGAGACGTGGCCTCATAAAGTCAGGCTTTGTGGTAAACTGTCCTGTGAATGTTTCCTGTCACCCTGTTCCTTTTAGCTATAGTTTCATGGTATTGGTCACACGAACATACGAATTAGGAGCAGGAATAGGCCACTTGGCCCCTCGAGCCTGCTCCGCCATTCAATAAGATCAGGGCTGGTCCGATTACTCCACATTCCCACCTACCCCCGATAACCTTTCACCCCTTGCTTATCAAGAATCTCTCGACCCCTGCCTTAAAAATATTCAAAGACTCTGCCTCCTCCGCCCTCTGAGGAAGAGAGTTCCAAAGACTCACGACCCTCTGTGAGAAAAAGTTTCTCCTCATCTCTGTCTTAAATGGGCGACCCCTGATTTTTAAACAGTGACCCCTAGTTCTAGATTCTCGCACAAGAGGAAACATCCTCTCCACATCCACCCTGTCCAGACCCCTCAGGGTCTTATATGTTTCATAAGAATGAACAGAAGAAGATAAGAAATAGGAGCAGGAGTCGGCCATGGCTGATCTTCTACCTCATCTCCACTTTCCTGCTCTATCCCCATATCTCTTGATTCCCTTAATATCCAAAAATCTATCGATCTCTGTCTTGAATATACTCAATGACTGAGCCTCCACAGCCCTCAGGGGTAGAGAATTCCAAAGATTCACCACCCTCTGAGTGAAGAAATGTCTCCTCATCTCAGTCCTAAATGGCCGACCCCTTATCCTGAGACTGTGCCCCTGGTTCGAGACTCCCCAGCCAGGGGAAACATCCACCCTGCATCTATCCTGTAAGAATTTTGTATGTTTCAATGAGATCACCTCTCATTCTTCTAAACTCTGGAGAATATAGGCCCAGTCTACTCAATCTCTCCTCATAGGACAATCCCCCCATCCCAGGAATCAGTCTGGTGAACCTTCGTTGCACTCCCTCTATGGCAAGTATATCCTTCCTTTAGAGCTTGATCAAAGAAAAGAAAGTCTTGCATTTCTATAGCGCCTTTCACGACCACCGGACGTCTCAAAGCGCTTTACAGCCAATGAAGTGTAGTCACTGTTGTAATGTGGGAAACGCGGCAGCCAATTTGCGCACAGCAAGCTCCCACAAACAGCAATGTGATAATGACCAGATCATCTGTTTTTGTTATCTTGGTTGAGGGATAAATATTGGCCAGGACAATAACTCCCCTGCTCTTCTTCGAAATAGTGCCATGGGATCTTTTTACGTCCACCTGAGAGGGCAGACGGGGCCTCGGTTTAACGTCTCATCCGAAAGACGGCACCTCCGACAGCGCAGCACTCCCTCAGTACTGCCCCTCCGACAGTGCAGCGCTCCCTCAGCACAGCACTGAAGTGTCAGCCTAGATTTATGTGCTCAAGTCCCTGGAGTGGGACTTGAACCCACGACCTTCTGACTCAGAGGCGAGTGTGCTGCCCACTGAGCCACTGATGCATGAGAACCGCCAGATCGCTCACCTTCACCACTCTTTCCATTCCGTTTCCTCTAAGGTGCGTAGGCATGTTTAGCATCAGACCTGCCCACGAGCACTTTCCGACGTTAAAGATCATTTTGCCAGACGTGAGGCCCATAAATCGAGATCTGCTCGCAGTTTAGGCAAGCAACCTCGACCGTCCTAAACCTCTCACATATCTGGCCGTCGCCTGCAAGCTTGACGCTCATTCCCCCAACGCCTACATCTAGGGCATCAATGGAGGTAGCAAATAGCAATGGTCCCAACAGCGATCCCTGCGGGACACCACTGGCGACCGGCGTCCAAGCTGATCCAAGTCATCGACAGGCTCCAATCATTGGTTGTGATCACACCAGACAGCTTAGGAGAGAAATGTTCACATCTGTTTAATACTTGGTACTTAGAGCCCCCAATATTCAGTCATAGAATCATAACGGTGTTGAGGCTGCCGCGAAACACGAATGGAGGCTGAATCCATATGTGGAAAACAAGAAAATTTTATTCACTGCATGGCACACAAAATGGCTGAGAAAGCTGCTCCCAGAATTCTCTGGAAAAACCCTGAAGCCCCGCCCACTCCTGTCTTAAAGGTAAGGTGCCTTAAAGGGAAGGTTCACCGATATATTGTCCACAGACGGAAAAGTGGGTTATGCCTGTTTAGGTGGCGATCCGCCACAACGGCACAGAAGGAGGGCATTCGGCCCATCGAGTCCATGCCAGCTCTCTGCAGAGCAATCCAGTCAGTCCCATTCCCCCTGCTCTATCCCCGTAGCCCTGCAAGTTTATTTCCCTCAAGTGCCTATCCAATCTCCCCTCAAAAACATTGAGTGTCTCCGCTTCCACCACTTCCGTCGGCAGCGAGTTCCAGGTCATCACCACTCGCTGCGTAAAAAAGCTTTTCCTCACATCCCCCCTGTATCTCTTGCCCAAAACCTTCAAGCTGTGTCCCCTAGTCCTTGTACCGTCAACTAGTAGGAACAGCCTTTCCCCGTCTAGCCTATCCAAACCCGTCATAATCTTGCACACCTCTATCAAATCACCCCTCAACCTCCATTGCTCTACTGAAAACAAATCCAGATCCCCCAACCTGTCCTTGTAGCTAAGATCCTCCATCCCCGTGAATTGAAATGGAAAGAAAATCAGGCAGGCATGCTTCAGCTGTGGCTCAGTGGAAAGCACCCTCACCTCTGCGTCAGAAGGTTGTGGGTTCAAGTCCCACTCCAGGGACCTGAGCACCGGAAGCTAGGCTGACACTCCCAGTGCAGTGCTGAGGGAGTGCTGGGCTGTCGGAAGTGCCGTCTTTTGGATGAGACATTAAACCGAGGCCCTGTCTACTCTCTCAGCTGGATGTAAAAGATCCCATGGCACTATTTCGAAGATGAGCACAGGGGAGTTATAAGAATATAAGAACATAAGAAATAGGAGCAGGAGTAGACCAATCGGCCCCTCGAGCCTGCTCCGCCATTCAATGAGATCATGGCTGATCTGATCCAACCTCAACTCTAAAGAACACAAGAAGTAGGAGCAGGACCAGGCCACTCAGCCCCTGGGCCCGCTCCGCCACCCACAGGGCCTTGACTGATCCGAAGTCAAACTCATGTCCAATTTCCAGCCCGCTCCCCGTAACCCCTGATTCCCTTTACTTCTAGGAAACGGTCTATTTCTGTTTTAAATTTATTTAATGAAGCAGCTTCCACAGCTTCCTGGGGTAGCAAATTCCACAGACCCACTACCCTCTGAGTGAAAAAGTTTCTCCTCATCTCAGTTTTGAAAGAGCAGCCCCTTATTCTAAGATTATGTCCCCTAGTTCTAGTTTCACCCATCATTGGGAACATCCTCACCGCGTCCACCCGATCAAGCCCCTTCACAATCTTATATGTTTCAATAAGATCGCCTCTCATTCTTCTGAACTCCAATGAGTAGAGTCCCAATCTACTCAACCTCTCCTCGTATGTCCACCCCCTCATCCCCGGAATTAACCGAGTGAACCTTCTTTGTACTGCCTCGAGAGCAAGTATGTCTTTTCTTAAGTATGGACACCAAAACTGTATGCAGTACTCCAGGTGCGGTCTCACCAATACCCTATACAACTGCAGCAATACCTCCCTGTTTTTATATTCTATCCCCCTAGCAATAAAAGCCAACATTCCATTGGCTTTCTTGATCACCTGCTGCACCTGCATACTAACTTTTTGATTTTCTTGCACCGAGACCCCCAGATCCCTTTATCCCCGCTGTCTGGGCCAATATTTCTCCCTCAACTAACATAACAAAAAAAGGTGATCTGGTTTTTTCACATTGCTGTTTGTGGCAATGCCTACACTCCAAAAGTACTTCATTTTCTGTAAAGTGCTTTGAGACATCTGGTGGTTGTGAAAGGTGCTATATATAAATGCAAGTCTTTCGTTCTTTATCTGTGTGAATCCCCCAGCTCCCCCAGATTTCCAGTATGTGCTTCACCCAGACCATGCTTGTGCCCGAACACTAGATGGAAATCTGTACGCACAACTCCTGATCAACTGGAACGCAGGTCTGTGCAGAGAGAAAGGGAGAGATAGTCAGAGAGAGAGGGAGTGACAGACTGACAGAGAGAGGGCTATATAGTCAGAGGGAGGGAGAGACAGAGAGATAGAGAGGAAGAGTGAGGGATAAAGAGACCGGTACAGAAGAGGGAGAGGGATGAGACAGCGTAAGAGAAGATAGAGACAGATAGTGAGGGAGAAAGGGAGAGAGAGACTGAGCGAGAGAGTGACAAACTGAGAGACAGAGAGAGACAGAGAGAGGGAGAGCAAGAGAGAGACAGACAGGCTGACAGAGAAAGTGAGGGAGAGACAGGGAGAAAGTTAGCCAGAAAGAGAGAGAAAGGTAGAGAGGCAGAGCGGGAGAGACATAACAGAGAGTGTGTGACGGAGGGAGAAGGAAGGAGAGAGAAGAAGGAAGAGAGGCAAAGAGAGTGGAGGGAGAGAAAGCGAGATTGATGGAGGGAGAGATCGCTCCTCCCTTACAGAACCCTTTGGATTTTTTATCCATTGATGTTAATGGAATGAAATCTAGCTGGGATCTGTGAGGGGTGTGACTACAAGTACTTCGTTGGCTGTAAAGGGCTTTGGGCTGTCCTGAGGTGGTGAAAGAACTGGTAGAAATACGAGTCTTTCTTTCTTCTTACCACCAAGACCGCCTACTTCCACCTCGCCCGACTCTGCCCCTGCCCCTGCCCATCTGCTGCTGAATCCCTCATCCACGCTCTTATTACCCCTAGACTTGACTATTCTCGCTCTCCTGGCCGGCCTCCCATCTTCCACCCTCAGTAACCATCAGCTCATCCAAAACTCTGCCAACCCCGTATCCCAACTCGCACCAAGTCCCGCTCACACCTCACCCACTGTGCTCGCTGACCTACATAGGTCGTGAATGTTGCTGTAGAATATAATATAGGCAGGTTTCTGCTTTCTTTAATATTTATATCAGCTTACACAAGGAGTCTTGCTTCCTGTTTGTCACATTCAGTGAGATAGTGCTGAAATGCCAACACGGGAAATGAAACCAAAATAGGACACCGCCTTCTGGTTATCGCTGTAGTTCTGTGTGGTTTTTGCAGCGATGTTTTGAGGCACGTAGCACAGCAGAGACAGAACGACAGTTGACACATTCCCCACCTTGAAGACCACCCCCACCCCCCAGACTCAATACTGGGGGTGCAGCACGGGCCGGTAATGGAAAGTCAAGCGAACCTTTGTGTCACACTATCTAAAGAGGCTGTGGAAAAGTGAGAGGAAAGTACTTGGAATCGTCGGTGATGGGAGCGCCGATAGACTTGACGTGGCTGTGAGTGATTAATGGGTTTGTGTACTGTTCACATCGCGGGTAGTTTTACCGAGGTGCCGACCCATGTAAAATAAACAGGTTAACAGCAGAGCTGAAATGAGAGAGTCTGGCAGACAGAGGGGTGCATGACTGAGACACAGGGATTGAGGAGGGAGACGGAGAGAGAGGTACCAGGGAAAGAGAGTGAGAGTGAACGAGAGGAGAGAGACAGAGGTAGCAGGGAAGAGAGACAGAGTGAGAGAGGGGAAGAGAGAGACAGTGTGAGAGAGGGGAAGAGAGAGAGACAGAGTGAGAGAGGGGAACAGAGAGAGACAGAGTGAGAGAGGGGAAGAGAGAGAGACAGAGTGAGAGAGAGGAAGAGAGAGGAAGAGAGAGAGTGAGAGAGGGGAAGAGAGAGAGACAGAGTGAGAGAGGGGAAGAGAGAGAGACAGAGTGAGAGAGGGGAAGAGAGAGAGACAGAGTGAGAGAGGGGAAGAGAGAGAGACAGAGTGAGAGAGGAGAAGAGAGAGAGACAGAGTGAGAGAGGAGAAGAGAGACAGAGTGAGAGAGGGGAAAAGAGAGAGAGACAGAGACAGAGACAGAGAGAGAATCAGGCAGACACAGGGGAACAGGGCTGAGACAGTGACTGAGGAGAGAAAGAGAGGGGACGAGAGAGACAGAAAGAATGAGACACACAGAGAGAGGGAGGGGAGAAAGAGACAGAAAAGAGGGAGACGCAGAAAGGGGGAGAGAAAAAGGGAGAGAGAGAAAGATAAATAGTGAGACTAGAGAGTGGAAATGACTATCCTTGATCTTTGTGGCCCAAGCCTTTACACGTGCATTTACTGTTTCTCTGTCTTATATTACAATGGAGGGATTCACTCATTTAAAGTAAATATGTTGATGCTGCCATTAAAGGTCAGAGGACAGTTACAGGAGCACGTTGCCCGCTGATACCACCAACTGTCATTTCCAGACTTATAACTGATAACTCATCCAAGAAATGGTGCTGAACAGCAAACCGATCGCCCTTCACTGCTCCAATGACAAACGACTGTTACACCTGGATGATGTTGTTTATCTCTACTGCCACGTCTGTGCAGTGGAATCAGTCATTTATTTCCAGCCAATAGTTTGATTCTGTTTAGCAACCACACTTAAAACAGTTTCCGCTCATCAATCTGCAGCCAGTCGGAGTTTAAACTCAAGCAGAGTTACCAGTATGCGGTCAGACTCAGAGGGCTAAACTGGATAGGCTACGAAACCTTCGTACTGCCTGCACCTGATATCAGCGTGCAGCCAGCTCACACCACTGTTCATTGGCTGCAAACATCAGCAGGGGACGCAATGTCCGAACATGCTAGCACCATAAGAACATAAGAAATAGGAGCAGGAGGAGGCCATTCGGCCCTTCGAGCCTGCTCCGCCATTCAATGAGATCGTGGCTGATCCTCTATCTCAATACCATATTCCCACTCTCTCCCTATACCCCCTTGATGCCTTTTGTGTCTAGAAAGCTATCAATCTCCTTCTTAAATATATTCAGTGACTTGACCTCCACAGCCTTCTGTGGTTGAGAATTCCACAGGTTCACCACCCTCTGAGTGAAGAAATTTCTCCTCATCTCAGACCTAAATGTCCAACCCCGTATCCTGAGACTGTGACCCCTCATTCTAGACCCGCCCAGCCAGGGGAAACATCCTCCCTGCATCCAGTCTGTCTAGCCCTGTCAGAATTTTATACGTTTCCACGAGGTCCCCTCTCATTCTTCTAAACTCTAGTGAATACAGGCCTAGTCGACCCAATCTCTCCTCATACGACAGTCCTGCCATCCCAGGAATCAGTCTGGTGAACCTTCGCTGCACTCCCTGTATGGCAAGTTAATCCTTTCTTAGGTAAGGAGACCAAAACTGCACACAGTACTCCAGGTGTGGTCTCACCAAGGCCCTGTATAATTGTAGTAAGACAGCCTTGCTCCTGCACTCAAATCCTCTTGCAATGAAGGCCAACATACCATTTGCCTTCCTAACTGCTTGCTGCACCTGCATAAGAACATAAGAACAGAAGAACATAAGAAGTAGAGCAGGAGTAGGCCATACGACCCCTCGGGCCTGCTCTGCCATTCAATAGGATCATGGCTGATCCGAACCTAGACTCCCGTCCACTTCCCTGCCCGCTCCCCATAACCCTTAATTCCCTTATCAGCTAGGAAACTGTACGTCTCCGTTTTTAATTTATTTAATGTCGCAGCTTCCACAGCTCTCTGAGATAGCAAATTCCATAGATTTACTACCCTCTGAGTGAAGAAGTTTCTCCTCATCTCAGTTTTGAAACGGCAGCCCCTTATTCTAAGATTATGCCCCCTAGTTCTAGTCTCACCCATCAGTGGAAACATCCTCCCCGCCTCCACCCGATCAAGCCCCCTCACAATCTTATATGCTTCGATAAGATCGCCTCTCATTCTTCTGTATTCCAATGAGTAGAGGCCCAACCTACTCAACCTTTCCTCATAAGTCAACCCCCTCATCCCCGGAATCAACCGAGTGAACCTTCTCTGAACTGCCTCTAGAGCAAGTATAACTTTTCTTAAATATGGAAACCAAAACTGTACGCAGTACTCCAGGTGTGGCCTCACCAGTACCCTGTATAGCTGAAGCAAGACTTCCCTGCGTTTATACTCCATCCCCCTTGCAATAAAAGCCAAGATTCCATTGGCCTTCCTGATCACCTGCTGTACCTGCATACTAACCTTCTGTGTTTCATGCACCAGGACCCCCAGATCCCTTTGTACTGTAGCACTTTGCAGTTTCTTTCCATTTATATAATAACTTGCTCTTTGATTTTTTCTGCCAAAGTGCATAACCTCACACTTTCCAACATTATATTCCATCTGCCAAATTTCTGCCCACTCACTTAGCCTGTCTATGTCCTTTTGCAGGTTTTTTATGTCCTCCTCACTCACTGCTTTCCCTCCCATCTTTGTATCGTCTGCAAACTTGGATACGTTGCACTTGGTCCCCTCCTCCAAATCGTTAATATAGATTGTAAAGAGTTGGGGCCCCAGCACTGACCCCTGCGGAAGCATGTTTGCTTTCTTCTTCTCCCATCCCACTTTCCCCTCATCCCAGAATCTCTTATGACTTACAAGTTGCAGATGGTGTAATCATGCGCCTCTTACATTCCCCCCTCCTCTCACCACAACCTACTCTTGTGCCTTTCTCCTTTCAGATACTCAAGAAATACTCTGCACAGTTTTGGTCTCCTTATCTAAGAAGGATATACTTGCCTTGGAGGCGGTGCAACGAAGGTTCACTAGATTGATTCCTGGGATGAGAGGGCTGTCCTATGATGGGAGATTGTGTAGAATGGGCCCATACTCTCTGGAGTTTAGAAGAATGAGAGTTGATCTCATTGAAACATACAAGATTCTGAGGGGGGCTCGACAAGGTAGATGCGGGAAAGTGCGAGGTTATCCACTTTGGCAGGAAAATTAAAAAAGCAAATTATTATTTAAATGGCGAGAGATTACATGATGCTACAGTTCAGAGGGATCTGGGGGTCCTTGTGCATGAAACACAAAAAGTTAGCATGCAGGTACAGCAAGCAATCAAAAAGGCAAATGGAATGTTGGCCTTTATTGCAAGGGGGTTGGAGAATAAAAACAGGGAAGTCCTGCTACAACTGTACAGGGTATTGGTGAGGCCACACCTGGAGTACTGCGTACAGTTTTGGTCTCCTTATTTAAGGAAGGATATACTTGCATTGGAGGCAGTTCAGAGACGATTCACTAGGTTAATTCCAGAGATCAGGGGGTTGACTTATGAGGAAAGCTTGAGCAGGTTGGGCCTGTACTCATTGGAATTTAGAAGAATGAGAGGGGATCTTATCGAAACATTTGAGATTCTGAGGGGGCTCGACAGGTAGATGCAGAGAGGATGTTTCCCCTCGTGGGGAAATCTAGAACTCGGGGGCATAGTTTCAGAATAAAGTGTCGCCCTTTTAGAACTGAGATGAGGAGGAATTTCCTCTCTCGGAGGGTCGTAAATCTGTGGAATTCTCTGCCCCAGAGAGCTGTGGAGGCTGGGTCATTAAATACATATAAGGTGGAGAGAGACAGATTTTTGCAAGATAAGGGAGTGAAGGGTTATGGGGAGCGGGCAGGAAAGTGGCTTTGAGTCCCAAGATCAGCCCTGATCTTATTGAATGGCGGAGCAGGCTCGAGGGGCCAAGTGGCCTATTCCTGCTCCTATTTCTTATGTTCTTATGTTCTTATGCTGAGAGGATGTTTCCCCGGGCTGGAGTGTCTGGAACTAGGGGGCATAGTCTCAGGATAAGGGGTCGGCCATTTAAGACTGAGATGGGGAGGAATTTCTCCACTCAGAGGGTTGTGAATCTTTGGAATTCTCTGCCCCAGTAGGCTGTGGATGCTGAGTCTTTGAGTATATTCAAGGCTGAGATCGATAGATTGTTGGATTCTAGGGGAATCAAGGGATATGGAGATCGGGCGGGAAAGTGGAGTTGAGGTCGATGATCAGCCATGATCTTATTGAATGGCGGAGTAGGCTCGAGGGGCCGAATGGCCCACTCCTGCTCCTACCTCTTATGTTCTTAAGTGCAACCTGGTCCAGCAGTGGAGGAACAGCAAGAGCACAGTGATGATGAAGATGCACCGTCACTCGATTTCACACTTGCATCCACCAGCTCACATACTGACACTGTGCATAACTTAGAGGATAGCGTAGAGGCGGGATCTGCACGTGGTGAGACACCGGGCACGAGGGGCTTGCAGCCAGAGCAGGGGGCAAGGGGAGCTCAGGTGCCAGTTCGCCAGAGGACCCGAGGTCGCACACGAGTTCTGCTGCAGAGGACTCAGCTGAGGACTTCGATGGGGCAGGCTACAGGAGAAGGCTGACGGGTGTGCGCAATGCTCGGTGCATGTGGAAGCCTACCTGAAGCCTGTGTGCAATGTCAAGGAGCATGGAGGAGTCCGGCACCAATCTGGCACAGGTCTTTGATCGGAGATTGGAGCCCATCCTTCCCAGCATGGAAAGGGTAGGCAGACCCATTGGCACACTTGTGGACCCAACCATGATGCAGCGTCTGATGGCCGATGTCTCAGCTTCCATTGCAGCACAAGCAGCAGCCACCCAACGTCTGAGTGCCGCAGTGGAAGCTCAGACTGCAGACGTCATGGCTGTGGATTACGCTGTTCAAAGAGGCTTCCAGGGTGCCACAGCAGTCCAGCAATCTGTCCTCCAGCAGGTTACTAGGATTGCTGAGGCGCCGCCCCGGGTGTGTGCCCTGTGGAGCGCGAACCTTCTGTCCTCTCTCAGGCTGACAGCATTCGTGCTCGCACCCCCTGTCACTCCGCCAGTGCCCTTGCTGTTGCCTGTCAGCCAGCCGGCTCAGACTGCTGCACCCCCCCCCAGGCCGAGATGGAGCAGTCCGCAGCCGGGCCTTTCTAGACCCGGAGCTCTTCGAGGTCGTCCTCCAAGGCCATCTGCAGTGTCCTCGACTGAAAGTCAGCTGCCTTCCACCAGCCATGCTGCAGCCACTGGGGTAGCACTGCGTAGGAGCACGAGGACAGGCAAAGGCACACGGAAGGCAGGCACTACGGGATTGCACAAGGGGGATCAGTTTACCTTTGTAGAAAATACGGCACGAATTAATTTATAAATTTGGTTTGGAATGTTTATTTTGTGGTGGCTTTTATTTTTGCATTGTGATGGTCAGTGGCGGAGGGAAGGTAAGCTGTGGGGCTGTTGGTGAATGGGGAATTGGAGTTGCGGTTACTGGTATCGCATTCTAATTAGTTCTTCAGACAGCCCGGGCAGAAAGGGGCTGTCTAGGTTGCCTCCTCCCTTCCTCCTCCTCCTCCTCCTCCTCCTCGTGTTCCTGAGCTGCTCGCCATACAGCAGGTGGTAAAGGCTGTCCCCTCATGATGGCGCAGTTGTGCAGCACACGGCAGACCACCACGAATCTTGACGCCCGCTCTGCTGACTACTGCGGGGCTCCTCCAGATCGGTCCAGGCAGCGGAAGCCTTGTTTCAGCACGCCAATTGGTCTGCTCTGTCACATTTCGTGTGGCAGCAGGGCCCTCGTTGCATGCCTGCTGCCCGCGCCTGTGCGTGGACTGTGCACCGGAGCCATGAGCCATGTCATCAGCGGAGAGCCCTTGTCGCCTAGCAGCCACCCTTCGGTTTGCCCTGGTGGCTCAGATGCAGATGGCACAGCGGACAGCCGCAGAATGAAGGCATGATGACTGCTGCCAGGACGCTGGGCATTGACCGGCATGATCCGCCGCCTATGGGCGCACGTTAGCTGAACGTTGAGGGCATGGAATCCCTTTCGGTTCGGGTATAGGGCAGAGTTGACGTGCGGCGCACCCGCAAAGGCCATGGGGGAAGCCTGCCATCCTAGCCAAACCGCGTGCTCGCTCCGACTGCTGCTCTCTGGCAAGCGAGAATGAAATGTAGTCAGCGCTCTTAGAATAGACAGCCTCAGTGACCTCCCTTATGCAACAGTGGACGGCCAACTGCGCGATGTTGTCCAATATCTCCAGCTCCAGCCTTGAAGGATCCAGATGCTTAAACGTTCATCACCACGGTCACCTTCAGAAGCACTGGCAGTGCGGTCCTCGCCCTGCTCTGAGGTTAGAGTGTCAGCTGCAGCAGGTGGCAGATTAGAGTGAGCATGTCCTTACTGAAGCGCAGACGTCTCACACATTGTTCCTCGCTGAGGTGCAGGAAGGAGAGTTGCTCCCTGAACACCCTGGGCGGATATGGCCTCCTGCTCCTGAGTCCTCTCCCTCCTCCCCCTCCTCCTCCCTCTTCCAGCAGCTCGTCCTGCTCTGTGTGGCCTCTGCTCATTCTCCCAGTCAAGCCGTATTCCAAGGGGATTTCCTACTAGAGCACCCATCAACTGGGTTGTGCAGAAGCCTTGAAGACAGGGAAAAACATCCGTCAGCACTTACCACACCACTCCCTGTAGACTTCTGCAACCTGAAAGAACTATGGAGAGCACCAAACACTTGTAGACTCGTACCAACAGCTAGAAGATGTCAACCAGCAACTAACTTACAAGAAGTTATTAAATATTGGGAAAACCGAAGCCATTGTTTTCGGTCCCCGCCACAAACTCCGTTCCCAAGCCACGGACTCCATCCCTCTCCCTAACATCTGTCTGAGGCTGAACCACACTGTTCGCAACCTTGGTGTCATATTTGACCCTGGAATGAGCTTCCGACCACATATCCGTGGCATAACAAAGACCGCCTACTTCCAACTCCGTAACATCGACCGTCTCCGCCCTTGCCTCAGCTCATCCGCTGCTGAAACCCTCATCCATGCCTTTGTTACCTCTAGACTTGACTATTCCAACGCACTCCTGGCCGGCCTCCCACATTCCACCCTACGTAAACTTGAGATCATCCAAAACTCGGCTGCCTGTGTCCAAACTCGCACCAAGTCCTGTTCGCCCATCACCCCCCTGTGCTCGCTGACCTACATTGGCTCCTGGTAAAGCAACGCCACGTTTTCAAAATTCTCATCATTGTTTTCAAATCCCTCCATGGCCTCGCCCCTCCCTATCTCTGTAATCTCCTTCAGCCCCACAACCCCCCGAGATATCTGCGCTCCTCTAATTCAGCCCTCTTGAGGATCCCTGATTATAATCGCTCAACCATTGGTGGCCGTGCCTTCTGTAACCTGGGCCCTAAGCTCTGGAATTCCCTGCCTAAACCTCTCCGCCTCGCTACCTCTCTTTCCTCCTTTAAGACGCTCCTTAAAACCTACCTCTTTGACCAAGGTTTTGGTCACCTGCCCTAATTTCTCCTTATGTGGCTCGGTGTCAATTTTTGGTCTTATGATACTCCTGTGAAGCACCTTGGGATGTTTTACTACGTTAATGGCACTGTATAAATACAAGTTGTTGTTGTAGTAGCGCTGGTGGCAGTCCTTCCTGCTGCTTAACGCATGTTAAGGGCGTTGGCTGGTGCATTGAGCTCCAACATGGCATTGCACACTGATTGACATCACGATCGGCCTGCTCTGCATACGTCTGGAGAACACTAGCTGCGCGCGAGCGCTAACGCCCTCACCAGGGTGTGTCAGCTGTGGCTCAGTGGGTAGCACCCTCGCCTCTGAGTCAGGAGGTTGTGGGTTCAAGCCCCACTCCAGAGACTTGAGCACATAGAGCTAGGCTGACACTCCAGTGCAGTGCTGAGGGAGCGCTGCGCCCTTCGGATGAGACGCTAAACCGAGGCCCCGTCTGCTCTCTCGGGTGGACGTAAAAGATCCCACGGCACTATTTCGAAGAAGAGCAGGGGCGAGTTACCCCCGGTGTCCTGGGGCCAATATTTATCCCTCAACCAACATAACACAAGCAGATTATCTGGTCATTATTACATTGCTGTTTGTGGGAGCTTGCTGTGCGCAGATTGGCTGCAACGTTTCCCACATTACAACAGTGACTCCACTTCAAAAGTACTTCATTGGCTGTAAAGCGCTTTGAGACGTCCGGTGGTCGAGAAAGGCGCTATAGAAATGCAAGTCTTTCTTTCTAATGCCCTCACCAAAATGGTGTCCGGCGCGATTCACGGCAGAAGTGCGCACGCGCGCGCATCGGACGCCATTTTGGTCCCCAAACGGCACCCGTAGCGCCCAAACAACGGCGCTACCGATCTCAATTTCGCGCCCTAAATATTTCTGTTCGGAAACAGCCTGATTGAGTCAAACCTCAGCCCGTTTCTGAACATGCGGAAATCGCACGGAAAATAGACCAGGGAAAGATCTCGTCCGTTTGAAAATGATAATTCAATCCGTGACGACTCAACTTCAGCATGTAAATTCATTCTGGGCGAGCGGAAAAGAAGCTAAAAGCTGTGAGATTTCCGCTCAGCGAGGTTTTGAGTTAACTGGTGAAGGCAGAAAGAGATAGAGGGGTGAGAGAGAAAGAGATGGATGGGAAAGAGAGGTAGAAAGGAGGAGAGCGACAGAGAGGGGAGAGAAACTGGTGAAGGCAGGGTTTGATACTGTGGGAGTGAGTTAAACTGTAAAGGGCGGTGTACCCTTCCGTAAAAGCAGCACAGAGCGATCGGGCTGTTTGACTGGGTGCTGCCTCACACTAGCCAAAGGGGGTAACTTGGTGATAACCCACGGTGCTTTGTGGAGCCTCTCCTAGACTTAGCGCGGGGTTAGAGATTTAATTGCAGCCCCCATTCTCAGACCCGTGCTGGGAGAGGGGGGGGGGGGGCTCACACAATGACCCCGTCATGTGCACAAGCATTGAAGAGAGGAAAAAGCCCTTCAGCACCTGCCACACTACTCCCCACAGACTGCTTATAGGGTGGGGTAGGGGGGGGGGGGATGTCCTAACACCAGGCTGCAGCTGAAGGTAACTGCAAATTAACAGATGTCTCACGAGTTGGACCTGACACAAACACTTGGAGATGTTGAGGGAGATTTCTGCCAGGATTTCTACCCATTTGCCGAGAGCAAGTGTTAGAAAATGCCAAGCCTACCCCTAGCCTGAGATTTTCTATCCAGGAGGGCTGCATTGGAAAATCTCTCCTCATCTCCCACCAGATTCTCAGCAGTCAAACGCATGGACCAATTGGGATCAAAATCTGTTCAAGCGGCTTTCAAACTTTTATGCTCAGGAAGCAGCTGGATTGGTACATCGGTAAACCTAGATCAGTATATCTGTGCCCCGAGATCAGTGTATCTGTCCCCTAGATCAGTGTATCTGTCCCCCTAGATCAGTGTATCTGTCCCCTAGATCAGTGTATCTGTTTCAATAGATCAGTGTATCTTTCCCCCTAGATGAGTGTATCTGTCCCCCTAGATCAGTGTAACTGTTTCCCTAGATCAGTGTATCTGTCCCCCGAGATCAGTGTATCTGTCCCCCTAGATCAGTGTATCTGTCCCCTAGATCAGTGTATCTGTTTCAATAGATCAGTGTATCTTTCCCCCTAGATTAGTGTATCTGTCCCCCTAGATCAGTGTAACTGTTTCCCTAGATCAGTGTATCTGTCCCCCGAGATCAGTGTATCTGTCCCCCGAGATCAGTGTATCTGTCCCCCTAGATCAGTGTATCTGTCCCCTAGATCAGTGTATCTGTCCCCCGAGATCAGTGTATCTGTCCCCCTAGATCAGTGTATCTGTCCCCTAGATCAGTGTATCTGTTTCAATAGATCAGTGTATCTTTCCCCCTAGATGAGTGTATCTGTCCCCCTAGATCAGTGTAACTGTTTCCCTAGATCAGTGTATCTGTCCCCCTAGATCAGTGTATCTGTACCCCTAGATCAGTGTATCTGTACCCCTAGATAAGTGTATCTGTCTCCCTAGATCAGTGTGTCTGTCCCCCTAGATCACTGTATCTCTCCCCCTACATCAGTGTATCTGTTCCCCTAGATCAGTGTAACTGTCCCCCAAGATCAGTATATCTGTCCCCCTAGATCAGTGTATCTGTCCCCCTAGATCAGTGTATCTGTCCCCATAGATCAGTGTATCTGCCCTCCTAGATCAGTGTATCTGTGACCGAGATCAGTGTATCTGTCACCCTAGATCAGTGTATCTTTCCACGCTAGATCAGTGTATCTGTCCCCTAGATCATTGTATCTGTGCCCGAGATCAGTGTATCTGTCCCCCTAGATCAGTGTATCTGACCCCCTAGATCAGTGTATCTGTCCCCTGGATCATTGTATCTGTGCCCGAGATCAGTGTATCTGTCCCCCTAGATCAGTGTATCTATCCCCTAGATTAGTGTATCTGTCCCCTAGATCTGTGTATCTGTCCCCCTAGATCAGTGTATCTGTCCCCTAGATCTGTGTATCTGTCCCCCTAGATCAGTGTATCTGTCCCCTAGATCAGTGTATCTGTCCCTAGATCAGTGTATCTGTCCCCTAGATCAGTGTGTGTCCCCCTTGATCAATGTATCGGTCCCCCTAGATCAGTGTATCTGTCCCCCTAGATCAGTGTATCTGTCCCCCTAGATCAGTGTATCTGTTCCCCTAGATCAGTGTAAATGTCCCCCTAGATCAGTGTATCTGTCCCCCTAGATCAGTGTATCTGTCCCCCTAGATCAGTGTATCTGCCCTCCCAGATCAGTGTATCTGTGCCCTAGATCAGTGTATCTGTCCCAACAGATCAGTGTATCTTTCCCCCCGAGATCAGTGTATCTGTCCACTAGATCATTGTATCTGTGCCCGAGATCAGTGCATCTGTCCCCCTAGATCAGTGTATCTGACCCCTAGATCAGTGTATATGTCCCCTAGATCAGTGTATCTGTCCCTAGATCAGTGTATCTGTCCCCTAGATCAGTGTGTCTGTCCCCCTTGATCAATGTATCTGTCCCCCTAGATCAGTGTATCTGTCCCCTAGATCAGTGTATCTGTCCCCCTAGATCAGTGTATCTGTCCCCCTAGATCAGTGTATCTGTCCCCTAGATCTGTGTATCAGTCCCCCTAGATCAGTGTATCAGTCCCCTTGGATCAGTGTATCTGACCCCCTAGATCAGTGTATCTGTCCCCTAAATCAGTGTATCTGTCCCCCAATATCAGTGTATCTGTACCCCCAAGATCAGTGAATCTGTCCCCCTAGCTCAGTGTATCTGTCCCCCTAGATCAGTGAATCTGCCACCTAGATCAGTGTATCTGTCCCCCTAGATCAGTGCATCTGTCCACTAGATCAGAGTATCTGACCCTAGATCTGAGTATCTGTCCCCTAGATCAGTGTATCCGTCCACTAGATCAGTGTCTCTGTCTCCCTAGATCAGTGTATCTCTCCCCGAGATCAGTGTATCTGTCCCCTAGATCAGTGTATCTGTCCCCCTAGATCAGTGTATCTGTCCCCCTAGATCAGTGTATCTGTCCCCTAGATCAGTGTATCTGTCACCCTAGATCAGTGTATTTGTCTCCCTAGATCAGTGTATCTTTCCCCATAGATCAGTGTATCTGTCCCTCTAGATCACTGTAACTGTCCCCCTAGATCAGTGTATCTGTCCCCCTAGATCTGTGTATCTGTCCCACTAGATCAGTGTATCTGTCCCACTAGATCAGTGTATCTGTCTCCCTAGATCAGTGTATCTGTC
>JASTWF010002697.1:0-18797 GCA_030390025.1 Squalus acanthias
TGGTTGGTGTAAATTTGTGTAGACCGCATTGAATAAGATATTTAATGCTCTGAAACCAGACTTTAAAATATTTACAGTCTTGGATATAGCAAACGGGTTCTGGTCCATACCAATGGCAGAAGAATCACAAGGGAAATTCGCCTTTACTGTCGGGGATAGACAGTATACATGGACCAGGGTCCCGCAGGGGTTCCACAATAGTCCAAATATATTCCACCGTGTACTGAGTCAAGCCTGAGACGAGTTAGGCCTATCAAAGTACCAGAGCGCCCTACTCCAATTTGTCGATGACATAATGATTGCATCAGAGGACGCCAAAGGACACATGGGAGCATTACTAGCCACCCTCCAGACACTTAAGAAAGCTGGCTATAAATTGAACCCAAAAAGGCACAGGTTGGACTGTCCAATGTAAAGTATCTAGGACACGAAATTAGCCAGGGGTATAAGGCACTCCCGCAGGAACGAAAGGCAGCCATAAAAGACATGCCAAGGCCAGTGACCGTCCGGGGAGTGAGGAAAGTGTTGGGACTATTTAACGACTGCAGGAATTTTATATCAGACTTTGCAGGGAAAGCAGAGCCGATTCAACGGTTAGTTAAAGGGGGGAGACCCGCCACTGATAAGATAGAATGGGAATCAGAGCAGGACGAGGCTTATGCAAAATTAAAAGCAGCCCTGACGTCCGCACCCGCACTAGGATTGCCAAATCTAGTCAAACCATTCCATATATACTATAGTATAGACGGGAACTTCTATAACGCCGTAGTCACCCAAGAGTACGGGGGAGATATGAGGCCAATTGCCTATTACTCCACCCAACAAACCCTCGTGGCTAAAGGAAAGGCATGGGCGTTGCGGATATGCGAGCCCGTCACTATGTCAGGACAGCAGATATTACACACTGGTTGGGCAGTAGTATCCGAGAACGGAGAAACAGTCACAAAGGGAGGGCTTGAAGGAGGAACCTCAGCACAGGTAGCAGAACTAGTGGCTCTCACGGAAGCATTGAAATTGGCAAAAGGAAAACGAATATATATATATGTATGGGGTAGTACATGATTATATGACAGCGTGGAATAGGAGAGGATATGTAACCTCCGGAGGAGGACAAATACAGCATGAGGAGGTAGTGAGAGACCTAGTAGAAGCGGTAAAAGGAGAAGAGGTAGCAGTGATTAAAATAAAGGCACACCGCAAGATAGTGAGCGAGCAACAAAAAGGAAATATGTTAGCTGATCAGGCAGCAAGAGCAGCAGCGGACACAGAGATGCCTACACCAATAGCAGCAGGTAGAATAACAGCAGAGGAAGTGAACATTAAAAGAATCCAAGAGGAGACCGAAATGGAGGAGCAGGAGCAGTGGACAAAGAGAGGTGCAGCCAAAGGTAGAGATGGAATATGGAAAAAGGATCACAGGGTGGTAGCTCCTCGCTGTATTCAGGAGAATTTGTTGAAAATATACCATGAGCCAGACCATGGGGGGCGGAATGGCATGATAGGTAGGCTAAGTATGGATTGGTGGTGGAGTGGAATGGGACTAGACGTGGCAAGATACTGCAGACGCTGCATCATCTGTGGACAGCACAGCCCGGGTAGGCCCATAAAGGTTAGAATGGCCCACCAGCCACGACCCAAAGGCCCCTGGGAAAACCTCCAGATAGACTTTACTGGACCCCTACCTAACAGTAGAGGGAAGAAATACTGCCTAGTGATCATAGACCAGTTTACAAGGTGGGTGGAAGCATTCCCCACCAGAGACTGTAGTGCTCAGACTGTGGCCCGAATATTTGCATACGACGTGATACCGAGATGGGGGAGTCCCGTTGCAAATAGATTCAGATCAAGGCACCCACTTTACGGGAAAGGTAATGAAAGAAGCTTGTAAGTTACTAGGAGTAAGACAGAGTTCCATATCCCCTATCATCCGCAAAGCTCAGGCATGGTAGAGCCAATGAACAGAACCCTGAAAACAGCCTTAAGCAAGGCCATAGCCGAAACCGGACAGGGATGGCTGGATGTCCTTCCGTGTATCCTGATGAGGCTGAGAGCCACCCCAAACAGGGTGACCGGACTGACACCATATGAACTCATGACTGGACGAGCAATGTGTCTACCGGAAGGAGTAGCATCTGGTAGCGAGGGACTAGGACCCTTAAAAGATAAAATTAGGAAATACGTACAAACATTGGATAATCAATTGAAGGAGCTCAAACAAGTTAAAGAACAAGACATCAGAGATAAAATTACACAAAAGCAGGGGGCCTCGGAGCCCCTACCCAAGGTGGGCGAGCAGGTATTTGTTAAAATATTGCCAGAGAGATCGGGATTCTCACCTAGATGGACCGAACCATTTGAGGTTATCATGACCAGCGATACAAGCGCATGTATAGATATGAAGGGAAAGGGTCGATGGAAACATTGGACCCAATTAAAACGATAAAGCAATAACCCATCTGATCTTAAATCCCACAGGAACAATGGAATAAACACCGGAGATAAACTAACCTCTGGTGACGACCAGGCTTCTGTTTAATTTACAGGGAAACTTCACCATGAAGGTGGGATTACTGCTGGGACACGAAATAAGCGAAGGGACATCCCACATTACACGACAAGTACATGATGAGGAAGCACCATGTTTTAATGGAACAATCACATTCGGAGTCTCATCCACGGCTCCCAATACACAGAAAGAAGAGACAAGCGAACCGAGGATGCTACAATGTCCAGATATGAAACCTGGACCTATGAATGGACTCGTATTATTTACCGAGGGAGAACAATTGTATGGTAACGGGAGACACGATATTGTACTAAGGAACTGAACTATGTTACAATGGCCAGGATATTGTGAATGGTTCACTAAAACTAGAGAATTGTATGCATATCTGATGAAGAATGTAATTAGCCAAGCTGCTGATGCGACAGGGGCCACTAGTTTCAGGGGACATGCTGCATTCCACCAAAGGATTAAGAGGAGCTTAGGAACCGACATACTCACGGGAATAAACACGGGGACATCATTCATTAATGCCCTAGATATACAAGGAGTCCAGAGTCGTGTGGAATGACTACAAAGGGTAATACAACAGATTTTAGAGACGGAAACTGGTTTGGTTCGACAAGGATCAGAGTTAGGAGAACACACGATAAGGAAATTACTCGAGGGAATCAAGGTTATAGAGGACCATGCTAGCGTTATCAACAAACTAAACCATAGAGATGAGGAACAGGCAAAAGACGGGGTAGGGAGAGGCTTGTGTCATGCCTGTGGCCAATGGATCACCGGACAGTTAAAACATAATCTGGCACAGATACAGCGAGGCGAGGTACCAGACTGGATTAACAGCACACAGCTCCATGGCCTGAGCCAGAATCCAGGCCCTCTGAGTGCTTGCATCCTCAAAGGGATGACCAGAGTATATCCAGTGATACAAAAATGTAAAGCAGAAGTGACAGCAATGATAGGCATGGTACTCCTGATACCAGTGGTGGGACTAGACACTGCTCCATACCCACAGTACCAGGTAACAAACATAGGCATAGTGAGGGGTGAGACATCCCTCCAATACTATCCAGTTGATACCTATGCCATCAGGAAGAATGGTACTATGAGAGGAGTCTCCCTAAACGGATGCCACGGGAAAGGCACGCTTACGATATGCCCACATCCGGTAGGAGAAGGCCCTAAGGATGAGTGTGGCTATAATAAGACAGAGGGGTGTGTGTTGGAATTATCACATGTTGATCACCATCACACCCGCTCGGGATATAGAGGCGAAGGGGAGTATTGTATAGCCACCACAGAGACTGAGTACCAATATAGTAACCTTGTGTGTGCAATCACAATGCCTAACTTCTGCTTTACGCCAAAGATCCCTGTGACAATTGGACACACCAGATTGGTGTATGTACATTCAAGGGAGGAGATAAAACTAGATGTGACAGATAGTCTAAAGGACGAGTTGGTCAAGGAGGATCTGCAAGAAATGAAAGAGGATTTAAGTAAGATGGTGAAACAATACGTCGTGTTGCAAAGGAATCTTGGGGAATTAGAAAGGGACATAGAGGTAGAGCTACAGGAAGTCCTGTGGTATGAGAAGCTGTGGGATTGGGGAATGAATGTCAACATACACCCATGGATCCGCATCATTTCTTATATATTAGTGATAGTACAGTTAGTCATGGCTATAGGATGGGGAATAGCAGCATGCACCGCTTGTAAAAAGAAACGGACCAAACAAAGAGCTAAAGCGAGTCGGAAAGAGCTGGAAAACACAAGTTAGCTCTAAACATGATGGGTATGCAGGGCCTCCCGAACCAGCGCCTGATCAGTGCATGGGGCAGGAGGCACAGCGATGCTTATACATGTGGTTTAACTTGGGCAAGGGCCAAGTACCAAAAGGGGGGATTGCAGTGGGGAAAGAGTTAAACTGACATCGCTGGCAGTTTCACTGAATGGGGTAATAAAGACAATACTTTGCAGTAGTAAGCTTTTTCTAAGTTGCTGAACTGGCAGTTGAGATAACCTAGCCAGATGTTGAACCATAAGAGGCCTAGAGGATGCAAGTCCTCTTCTGGCGGGAAAGTAAAACAATGAGTTGGAAGTAAAGAGGCCTAGAGAGGCAGGAAAGCAGGACAATGAGTCAGAAGTACAATGTTGATGAGACCCCATCTGGCATAAACAAAGGTCATAGGTGCAACAACAGCTTGGGGGATAACGGACATATACTTTTCCGATAATAAAGGCGGTACTTTAATGTCATGCGGCATAGGCAACCAATCAGTGAAGATGCATGCGGGCAAAGGTCCAATCAGGTGGCAGGAATGAATTTTGCATGAGATGGCCATGTGTACTGTAATGTATAAAAATGTAGTGTTTGCTGTAACAATTTGGAGAAGTCTGGCTAAGACAGAGCAGACTGTTTCCCCACCGGTGTAATAAAGACAACTTGATCATCGATCCGAAAACCTTGTGTCGAGTGTCGGTTTAAAATACTTCACAACAGTGGAGCAAGCCAGGGAAAACCTACAGCAAATTGCTGAGGTGAGGCTTCCCTCGTGGGGGACTGATCAACATTTAAGGGCTATGTCCACCTACCAACTGAATTTGACAATGTGTCAGGTCAGAAAATCGGTGCAAGTATACCCGGTGAAACAGTACTGCAACTGGCTGAAGCACCATACACCGGGAATACCAGTATGGTAATCTGATCTGTCCTATTGCGACGGGAACATTTTGTTTTACTCCGGTCCGACCTGTACGGATTGGAGCGCGGGTGTTATTAAATATATATTCACATGACCAACTGACTATTATTAGAAAAGATGAGTTAAGAGAGCAGTTGCACCAATATGTTGCTAGATTTGGATACAACATACCACCCCTGCCCGAGTACCTGATAGGGTTCATGAAGCGTATTAATCAGTCTCAAAACATTACGTTTTGACCCAGAAGAATCATGAGATAAGGACGGAAATACTTAAAGTTGGGGACAATTCGTCTTGGAGGAATATCGGCATGAATATAGAGGTTCATCATTGGATAAGGATTATTTCCCACACTCTGGTCATCATTCAGTTGATAATTGTGTTATACCTGTTAACGCTAACGTGTCGTGTCAAGAGACGGCGCAAGCAACAAGAAATAGTCAGGTTACTGCAGAAACCACAGGATGCTTTCCAGTAAGTAACTGTAACTCAGAAAAATTCTGGTGACAGTTACTTGAGGGGGTACTGTAGAAAGTATATACAGACACTTAATTTTTTAATATTTCTTGAAATGCTTTGCCAGGCAAAAAGGTTTTTTCCAAAGTGAAATAAAATTGGTGAATGTAACTAGCAGTCTTTCACTGATAAGGCAGGAGAAACATGGTTGTTACTGCAGGGGGTAGTGATAGTCAACAGAGATAAACAAACCCCGAGTATTGTAGACATGGTGTCTCTGGTGACCTTTGAGGTGAGAAGTCAAACCTTTGAAATGCAGAACACAATGGGCCAAAAATTCATCCCGCGACGCGATGCGTACTCTCGCGTATTCCCTCTGCAATTGCCGGTTTTCTGCATGCCCTGCGCATGCGCTGAAAACCGGCAATTGGTCTTTTGAAAAGGGGGCGGTTCCTCGGTGCATCGCGTGCGCGCTACAGGCTGCGCGCACGCTGTGCACTTCATGCTTTGGACGCGCAGGTAAGTACTGAAGATTTTAGAAATGGAAAAAGGAGGAGTAAGACCCACTTTTAACAAGGTAAGTAGTGAATTAAGTATTTTTTTGAATTTTTTTTAACAGGTATATCTTTTTTAGAGACTTTAAAGACAGGTAAGTTTATTTTGATAACTTTTTAAAAGATTTTAAATTTTTTCAAAAATTTAATTTTTTATTTAAAATGGTTAATTTATTTAACTATACTTATTTTATTAATGTGATGGGTTTTTTAAATTTAATTGAGGTTTAGCTGTTATTTTGGGGGAGTGTAAGATTCATAGATTTCACAGCACGTATGTGAAACTTATGAATGGAAGATGGTGTGCTGCCATTGGCTCTAACTGAGTCACGTGATCCCACAGCTCGCACGAATTCACTACGCCGGTGGGATACGCAAGCACTGCCCAGCTGATCTCTAGAACATCAAGTTCGTGCGAGCTGGATCTGAAAAAGCACAAGCGGAGTGAGAGATCGCGGGGAAGCCTTACCCCCGCGGGAACAGAGCGAGATCAATTTCTGGGCCAATGTAACTCATGAACCTAATCAAGTGGTTTTCTGCCACCTTTGTAAACTTTAGGAGTGAATGAACAATTCTGAGCTGTGATAAGGACAAACTAATGGATAGCCACACAGGATGCGTGAGTGTAAACGTTTGACAGCTCAGACCAACATTAAAGGAACGTTTCACTATCTCTGAATGATTGATTTAATGCAAAAGGCAAGGAAAGCTGTATAAAGCACAGTGGCTGAGGAATATCAGCGCTGCAGTCAGAGGAAGGTGGCTTGGCCAGTCATTTCGCCTGCAAGGATCAAGCTGCAGGAGGAAGGAGGGGCCTGGCCAGGCTTTTCACTTACGAGGACCTACAATCAACGATGGACCGATCATCGGCAGGTGGTTACATGAATGATTTCTTGTAATATTATTGGTGGACTGCTCGAATAGTGGTTGGGGTTTTGAATCTGTCTTAGGAACAATAAAAGGTTAAAGACAGAACCCGTGTGTCTGGTGTCATTTCTCATAAGTCCCAAGTCCGAACTCTGGAACCTGTTGGACGGGGCGAGGGGTAATTCCACACGTCTTACAGAACCCAGGTAAGAAAGGGACTGAGGATCCACAGAAACTGGTCCTATCCAACAGGTACAATGTACTTGCTACCTGTGAGGATAAGGATAAAGACTGTCGGAAGGACAGCCTGAATATGGACCATGGCACTTTGGAGTAGGAGGCTGTCCTAAAGGGGGGTGAGGAGGAGGAGGAGAGGAAGTGTAATGTGGCAGTTGTAGGGGATTCGATAATTAGGGGGACAGATAGCAACTTTGAAAGCAAGATTGAGAGTCCCACGTGGTATGTTGCCAACCTGGTGCCAGGGTAAGGGACATCTCGACCCGACTTGAAAGGACATTGGAGAGGGAGGGGGAGGATCCAGTCGTTGTGGTCCATGTTGGGATCAAGAACATAGGGAAGAGTAGGCAAGAGGTCCTGTTTGGGGAGTACCAGGAATTAGGGGCTAAATTAAAGAACAGGACCTTTGGATTATTACCTGAGCCATGTGCAAATTGACTTAGGGATAAGCTGATTAGGGAAGAGAACAGGTGGCTAAAGGAGTGGTGTGGAAAGTTGGGTTCCATTTCATGGGGCACTGGCACCAGTATTGGGACAGGAAGGAACTGTACCGTTGGGACGGGCTCCACCTGAACCGGTCTGGGACCAGGGTCCAAGCGGAAAGGATAAATAGGGCAGTCACAAGGACTTTAAACTAGTAAATGGGGCGGGGGGGTGGGGGGGAGGAGGGGAGGGTTCAGGTGGAAATTGTAGTACAAATAGTAGTTCACAAACGCAAGGGAAGAGAGTAGAATAACAGGCAGAAATTGTGCTTTCGGGACTACATGTAAAGGGAAAACTAAAAGATGTAAAGTGATTAAACCAGGGGAGAAAAATAAGAAAGTGAGTAAAACATTAGAGCTGAAGGACAGGCTAGGGGGTGTGGCCCAAATAAGCGTTATACAAACGCAGAGTATAAGGAATAAATTGAATGAACTGCAGGCGCGAATTCAAAGTGAAGGGTATGACCTGGTAGCCATTACTGAGACATGGCTGCAAGATGGTCAGGACTGGGAACTAAATATACCAGGTTATAAGGTCTACAGGAAAGATAGGGAAAATGGCAGAGGGGGAGGAGTAGCTGTAGAATTCGCAATATATCACGATTTTATTAATAAGGAGAAAACACATAGTTTCGTTCAAACAGCTTTTATTTCAGCAGAGTGCTGTCAGGTTTCAAAGTGGACACAAGCAGCTTGTAAAATGGCCGCCGCACCTCGTGGCGGAACATTCTAGACTTTGACAGGCAGACAAGATAGCTTTCCAATAAACATTTGTGCAAGATCGATTAAGATTCAGCACGTTGAAGATAATACACGAGACATCTTGGGTTTGCAGTATACGCATAGATACTGAAATCGGTCTCCCAGGTACGAATGAAGGCTATTGTACCCAGTAATCAAGAACCCATCCAAAGACATTAATATGTAAAATCCCAACGACTCTACGATGAGAGAGCCGTTAGCGGGTAGTTACAGAAAACACTTGGAGGCCCCAAAACCCCTCCAGGGAGAACACCGACCGATTAAACAATGGGAGAAATATTAACAGGTACTCAGACATTTACGAGTAGCCCCGAAACCCATTAAAAACGGAGATCACCTATACAAGACATTTGAGCGCCAAACCCTAACAAAAGAAAAGACATTAAGGTTGGGCGGGAAACGGAAGATTTTGTACTATAATTAAAAGCTCCAACCGTCCATCTTTCTCTTATGCTCTTATCTTATTATCTTGCTGGTGTTCATCCTCGTGGCTGCTCCTGTGTTTTGACTCGCCGTCTTTTTCCTGCTTGCCTGGTGTCTCTTTTCAAAAGACTGTTGAACTTTGTGATCCGCTCGGATCTACCTCGTGTCGTGTCGCGAAGACCTGTATTGGTAACCGGTATCGGAACCAAAGGCCCGAGAAGAGATGAGATGAGATGAGATGGGAAGAGACGAAGACCATACTTATCGCCACGGTCAGTAAGCCCCGACCGCGCCTGTAGGTCGAATTGACATTTTCCTTGCCAGGAAGACTTCTTCGAACTTTAAAGAACGGACACCGGAAGATTCTTTTCTTAAGTGTTGACTGGAATGTGAAACCCACCAAGACAGATCTTCATGACAGCAGACGTCCCAGCCTGCTAGCCGGAGCAGAAACAAGTAAAGAAGTGGGGCCAGGAGACCCCCTGATCGACACGTGTGTGCTGCGGTGAAAACATCCGATCAGCTATTCGGAATTTCTCCGAGTTATCACGAGTGGTGAGCATGAGTCTCGAATCCTACGAATCTAGTTTAGAATAGGTATTGATAGGGGAGGGTTTAAGTATTAAGGATAATTGTAATGTGTGCCCCCATTTACGGTGTGTCGTTCGTTCCTCGTTTCCCTGAAATCAGTTACATAACTGCGTGTAAGATTGTACTGTCATTAATCTGTGCTTATGACATGTATTTCGTAATCTTAAGTATTATACAATAAAGATTTTCCATTTCGTACCATTCAACCGAGTCTACCTGAGTTTCATCTCCATTACTGCTCTCGCATCTAAGTCCAGTGTCTAGAACCGTAAGGGCGAGTGATTCGAACCACTCACAGGTGTGTATAGTGCTCCCAGACTGGCTGGAGACCAGAACAGGCAACAAGGCCTAAACTCGCACTAGCATCCAGGCTGAGCACAGAGCCACACGAATCTCACAGGCTGAGAGACACGCACGCAAACCCTTACATAGCCTTAGTGATTAAGGATGAAATCACTTCAATGATGAGAGGATATAATGAGTGGTAAGCAGGCAGTGGAGACTTTATGGGTAGAATTAAGAAATAGGAAAGGATTTAAGACTGTAGTGGGAATTGTGTAACGGCCCCCTGGTAGCAGCTATGAAGTGCTAGATTGTATAAATACAGAGATTAGACAAGCATGTAACAAAGGCAGTGGTTTTAATTGGGGATTTTAACTTTCATATAGATTGGGATAAGCAGACTAGCACCTGTCAGAAAGGTAGTTAATTTCTTGAGTGTGTCCGGGATAGTTTTCTACAACAATATGTCCCAGAGGCAACAAGGAGCTCTACTTGCCAAATAAAAGCCATAGATGACTAAAGGGGTAAGGAGCAGCATAAAACAAAGAAAAAGCATATAAAAATGCAAAAACTAGCATAGAGCTTGACAAATGGGAAAGATACAAAGAACAGCAAAGGGTCACAAAACAGATAGTAAGAGCTACAAAAAGGGAGTATGAAAAGAAACTTGCAAAGGATATCAAAATCAATACGAAGAATTTTTACAATTATATTCGGAAAAAGAGGGGAGTCAGGAGCAACGTTGGCCCCTTAAAAACTGAAAACGGTGATATTGTCAATGACAATGGGGAAATGGCGGACATGTTGAATAATTACATTGCGTCAGTATTTACAGAAGAGGAAAAGAATAGTATGCCAGAAATCCCAAGGAAGCTAATATTAAATCAGTAAAATTAACACAAGTAAAATAACAGTAATGAAGAGAATAATGGCACTAAAGAGTGACAAATCCCCAGGGTATACCCAACTATAATCTTCTAAATTTCTCTCTATTCAGGAACCGTTCCTTTAGATTAGAAAATTGCACATGTCACTCCGCTATTTAGGAATGGCGAGAGAGGGAAACCAGGGAATTATAGACCAGTTAGCCCAACATCTGTTGTGGGGAAATTGCAGGAGTCTATAATTAAGGATAGGGTGACTAAACACCTTGAACATTTTCAGTTGATCAGAGAGAGCCAGCATGGATTTGTGAAAGGTAGGTCATGCCTGACAAACCTGATTGAACTTTGAGGAGCTGACTAAAGTAGTGGACAGGGGAATGTCTATGGATGTTATTTATATGGACTTCCAGAAGGCCTTTGATAAAGTCCCACATAAGAGACTAAGGTAGAAGCCCAAGGAATTGAGGGCAAATTATAGTCCTGGTCAGGAAATTGGCTGAACAGCAGGAGACAGGCAGTAAGGATAATGGGTAGGTAATTAAATTGGCAGGAAGTGACTAGTGGTGTCTCACAGGGATCTGTGTTGGGCCTCAACTATTCACCGTATTTATTAACTAATTAGATGATGGCATAGAAAGTCAGATATCCAAATTTGCCGATGACAAAGATAGGCGGCATTGTAGGCAGTGTAGATGAAAGCATAAAATGACAAAGGGATATCGACACATTAAGTGAATGGGCAAAACTGTGGCAAATGTGAGGTCATCCAATTTGGACCTAAAACAGATAGAACAGGGTACTTTCTAAATGGTGAAAAGCTAAAAACAGTGGCGGTCCAAAGAGACTTGGGGGGTCCAGGTACGTAGATCATTAAAATGTCATGAACAAGTATAGAAAATAATCAATCAAAAAGGCTAATGGAATGTTGGCCTTTATATCTAGAAGATTAGAATACAAGGAGGCAGAAGTTATGCTGTAGCTATACAAAACCCTGTGAGCAGTTCTGGGCACCACACCTTAGGAAGGATATATTGGCCTTGGAGGGAGGGCAGCGTAGGTTTACCCGAATGATACCGGACTCTAAGGGTTAAGTTACGAGGGGAGATTACACAAACTCGGGTTGTATTCCCTAGAATTTAGAAAGTTATGGGGTGATCTGATCGAAGTTTTCAAGATATTAAAGGGGAACTGATAGGGTAGATAGAGAGAAACTATTTTCAGTGATTGGGGATTCTCGGACCAGGGGGCAGTGTCTAAAAATTAGAGTGTTGGAGAAGAAAATTATTAAAGAAATGTCGGAGAAGAAAAACTCATCCAGTTAATGAACTTTAAATTCGCTGACACAGGACTTTAACATGCTGCAATGGGTTGGCAGTCTGCCTTGTCAGACAACGTTAGTGGTTGGATTGCAACATACAGGGATCGAGATAACACTGTCACATAGACGAGGCTGATCACATCAACTGTACCCTGACGTTAATTGAATTTATTTACCATGCTTAACAATTGTATACATAAAATTGATTGGATTCTAATAACTATCACGCGCTCATGTGAGCACGATGTGATCAATGATGGATGCATAAAATACTGTGCCCCGGAGTGACTTATCCGAGAGGTCGGTGACTGCACGCGGGTGCATCACTTCTCTCCCAGAGCGCTCTGCAATAAAGTGTACTCCCGCATTTAATCGTGTGAATTGGTGTTTGAGTTTTATTGCTCAGTCGGGCTAAGTCGGGTAACGCGTCGACTCTCCTTCACGGTTGGTCCGCTTAAGGCTCCGATTAGCCCCTACAACAATTGGCGCTGCGAGCAGGGTTACTGAGTACCGACACCCTGATCAAGTGTTAACGGGCTCGAGTAACCGAAAGAATCTGAGGGGAGTTGCGAGAGTACACTTTATAGGGGTTTTTGGTCCGGGTATTCTCGGAAGGCAGAGGGGGAATCGTTGTGAGTATTCTGCATTACTATATCAAATTTTTGGGCCGTAGGTTAAAGGTACAGAGTAAAACCTGTGATAAAGTCTGCGGGCGGTGCTTGCGAGATCCGGAACTCCAGGCAACTAGACACGTCGGTAAACGAGTTTGCGAGTCCAGAAGGACGGGAGAGTGAAGAGAGGCGGTGAGTGTTTACTGGAGAGTGTGATCGGAGAGCGGACGGGCGATGTCAGGTAAGGACGTTAAGATGGGGCCCCCGGGGTCCCTTATTAATAGTTACATGACAGATAGACGTTCGCTGATAGACAGAATGCAGAAAGATGGCTGGAATGTTAGCCAGTCATTAGAGTCACAACGAGAGTGGGTACGTAAGCAAAAAAGGGAGAAAACCAAGAAAACGGGAGTTCTTTTGGTACACCAATTGGCGGGACTAATCGAGCAAGTAGATAAGGTCCGAGAGACTAGTAAGGCCAAAAACAGAGAAATAGCAAATTTAAAAAAGGTAGAAATACTAGAGGGAATAAATCAAGAACAAAGTAGAATGTGTCCCGGAAGGTGGACGGGGTGTAACACAGATCCACTCCTCCCGTACGGACTTTCCGGACCAACAGCCCCAACTGCAGAAACAGTCGGAGATACAACAGAAGAATATTTTGCGGCCCCCGTTAGAATGAGGGGCCAGCCTGGTGCCGCCGGGGCAAGGGCGGATTTTCAGCCTTTTACCCCGGGAGAAAGGCAACAGATTTTGAAAGACCTGGGGAACTTACAAACACGAAGTGCCAACACCAAGTTCTGGGCAAACCTAGATATGGTTTGGCTGGGACACAGCCTCCACCTGCGTGACGTTCATCAGTTGGTCCGGGCAGCATGTCCGGTCGACCGATGGCGCCTCATGCAGACCACCCCCAATCAGGCCAATACGGATTATAAGACCGGTCGATGGACTGAACAATGTCCATTGGCAGATACAATAGACCGACAACAGGCTCCCTTTAATCTGTTTAAAACAGAATTCCAGCGGGTGTTAGGAGAGGCCCCGACTAATTGGAGTAAGATAACGTCCTGTAAGCAGCAAAAGGGCGAGGGGGCCTCCGAATATGGAGAAAGGCTGTTTATTGTTTATGGAGAGTCATCAGGCCAACCAGGGCCGGCAAGAACTGACCCCGCTTTCATTCAGGCCTTTAAAGATGGCTTGTCTCCCGCACACCAGGCTATCATCAAGATGGGCGTAGTAACAGCCAGGAATTACGACGACCTGGTAGAGTGGGCTTGTGGGGTAGACGGGTTAAAAGCCAAAGAGGAAGGTACGGTCAAGGTTAAACAGGAAAGTGTAAGTGCGGTAAAACAGGCAGCGGGACCCAAGGGGCATGTCATGGTTGCGGGAAGCCTGGACATTTTATTAGAGATTGTAAGGCTAAGACGACATGTACTTACTGTAATAAGAAGGGCCATACTGAGGCCACTTGTTTCAGTAAATATGGCAGACCTGAGACGACCCACGTCACCATGACCCCCCGAAGAAAAGAGACAATATCAACAGTGGAAAGAGACACAGTGACAGTCAGCGGCCCCCGTAAAAGGAGACAAGGGAAGGATGTATGTGTCTGCACTAGTAGGGGGCCGACCGTGTGAGATGCTAGTGGACACCGGTGCCTCAGTATCCGTGACCAACCTTCCCCTCCCGATAACGGACAGAAAGGTCTACATCACAGGGATTGGCGGTGATAAAACACCTGCCTTTCTGAGCACAACCCAATTGGTAGAAAGAGAGAACTTTTTCATCCCTATGCGATTTTACGTGTGTAAGAATAATGAAGGGAACAATAATGGGAAATGACTTAATGAAAGAATACCAGGTATTAATTGATTGTGGTAAGAAAATAACTTGGCCAAACTTGGACGGGCATAAAACTAGTATGCACTGTCTGACCAATAATACCACCAAAGTGGGAGTGGCTACAGCGGTAAGCCGGGACTGGCAAGTGGAAACCAATGGGTACGGGGACACGTGTGCCTCAGTACAAGGAGTGTGGGCAAAAGATAAGTTAGACACAGGAATGGTTAAGATTGACCCCATTGTCGTCCCAGGACCCGAACACAAACCCCACCGACAATATCCCATTAAACCAGAAGCAAAGAAAGCTGTAGAAGACATAGTAAAGGGATTGGTAGAAAGAGGTGTCCTTCGGGAAACCACGAGCACAACCAATTCCCCTACGTGGCCAGTTAAAAAGCCAGATGGGAGTTCCAGGCTGACAATTGACTATACGGCCTTGAATAAAGTGACGCCCAAGCTTCACCCCATAGTCGCCAGCCCGTCCACAATTTTGAACGGACTGGCTCCCGAACACAAGATATTCACAGTGTTGGACATAGCCAACGGATTCTGGGCTCTCCCATTGGATCCAGAGTCTCAGGAGAAATTTGCGTTCACAGTAGGAGACAGACAGTACACCTGGATTCCATAATAGCCCCGCGATCTTCCATCGGGTAATGAGTAATATTTTAAAGGGTGTAGAGCTCCCACCAGGGAGCACGGTCCTCCAGTACGTTGACGATCTCCTGATAGCCTCGGACAAAGTTCCAGGTCATAATAAGGCCCTGAAGATAGTACTGACAGCATTAAGGGACGCAGGACTGAAGGCTAGCCCTAGGAAGGCCCAGATTGGAAAGCTCAAAGTCACGTATCTAGGGCATCTCATTTCCCAAGGGACAAAGGAGATGCCAACGGATAGGAAGGCTGCGGTCCAGGATATGCCCAGACCAGTGACAATAAGGGGAGTTAGGAAGGTCTTAGGACTTTTTAACTACAGCAGGAACTTCGTCCCCGGGTTCGCTAAGATAGCTGAGCCTATCCAAAGGTTAGTAAAGGGAGGAAGGCCTGCCCTTGAGTCCATAGAGTGGGGCCCAGAACAGGAAAAAGCTTACGGACAGTTGAAGAAGGAGTTACGGTCAGCCCCGGGACTAGGGCTGCCAGATATGAACAAACCTTTCCATATTCACTGTGACAATGAGGGCAGGTTCTACACCGCTGTGATAACCCAGGACCATGGCGATAAGCGCAGACCAGTGGCATACTACTCGACCGCAGAAGGACCGGTAGTCTCCGGACTCTCGATGTATAGTGGCACTGGACTGCGCGGCATGGGCAGTAAAGGTGAGCGAACCTATAGTAATGACCGGGAACATAGTTTTGCACACCAAGCATACCTTGGTGGAAATGCTAAATACTGGAAAATTAAGATCTGTCTCAAACATGAGAAGAGCTAAGTGGGAAGCAGTTCTATTACCCCCTAACGAGTCTATCATCATAGTCCGAGACATAGGGGAGAACCCAGCTGAGGGGATCCTGGGAACAGGAGCCCAACACAGTTGTGAAAAAATAGATGGTGACATTGGAGAAGAGATTATCAAAGACACCCTCTAGAGGAAGTGGAGGAAACATTCTATGTAGATGGATCCCGTAAATATATTAATGGACAACCCCGAACCGGGTGGGCAGTAGTTAATAGTAAGATGGAAGTAGTTAAATCTGGACGGTTAAGACGGTAGCTTATCAGCCCAAGTAGCAGAGTTGGTTGCGTTGACTCAAGCATTGAATGAAGCAAAGAACCAGGTAGTCAATATATACAGGAAACTCTTTATTAACCGGCACCGGCATGGTGCCGGTTTATCGAAATTACCGGATAACAGAGAGTTATATCTACCGAGGCTATTTTTAACAAAGAAAAATAAATAAATCAAGAAATGTGCAGTATACAGTATTTGGGTACTTTTGAAAACTGCCCCTACTGACTAAATCGGCGTTCGCGGACTCGGACTCGGGATCGGCAACATTGCCGGTTATTTGAGAGGAGTTTTCGGAGTACTCGGCGTTCGCGGAGACTCGGCAACATTGCCGGTTATTTGAGAGGAGTTTTCGGAGGATGATTTTTGCCGGTTAAGCGAGAATTCCGGATATTTGGGTGCCGGATAAACAAAAGTTTCCTGTACACAGATAGACGGTATGCTTTCGGGGTAGTGCATGACTACATGACAGCATGGGGACGTAGAGGGTATATAACCACAGAAGGTAACCCCATCAAACATCAGGGACGAATACAGGCCTTGCTAGAAGCAAGCAAAAAACCTAAACAGGTGGCAGTTTTCAAAATTAAGGCCCATCAGAAAGAACCAGACAAGACAAGCCCAGACTGGGACAGCCACCAGGGGAACCAGGCAGCTGATCGGGCAGCACAGGCAGCTCTAGAACAGGAGGAGATAAACAAAGTACCGGTGGGCAGCATAGACAGCCCGGAGAACGAAATAAAGATCTGGGAAGTCCAAGACGAAGCATCGGACACGGAAAAGGAAACATGGGTAAGAAATGGAGCTGGAGTAGGATCCGATCGAGTCTGGCGAAAAGAAGGTAAAGTAGTAGCACCGGAGTGTATACAACAGACTCTGCTAGAGATACATCACAGTATTTCACATACAGGGAGAGAGGCAATGAGCTCCTTAATAAGTAAGGATTGGTGGTGGAAGGGGATGGGAAGAGACATCGCGAGGCACTGTCAGCGATGTATCACTTGTGCTCAGCATAATCCTGGCCGGCCTATTAAAATTAGAATGGGCCACCAGCCAAGACCCCGAGGTCCTTGGGAGCACATACAGATTGATTTTACGGGACCACTTCCCCAGTCCCACGGAAAAATATACTGCCTTGTGATAATTGACCAGTTCACAAGGTGGGTAGAAGCTTTCCCAACGCGGAATTGCACGGCCTTAACGGTAGCCAGAATCCTGGCCGAGGAAGTAATCCCGCGGTGGGGAGTGCCCTTGCAAATCGACTCTGACCAAGGAACGCACTTTACAGGGAGTGTAGTAAAGAATATTTGTCAGCTGATGGGGATTAAACAGAAGTTCCATATCCCTTACCACCCCCAGAGCTCGGGAATGGTTGAAAGAATGAATCGAACACTCAAACGCTTTAGCAAAAGCAGTACAGGAATCTGGGAAAACATGGGTTGAGGTTTTACCCCTTATCCTAATGAAGTTACGAGCCACCACGAATCGTACGACAGGCCTGACCCCTTATGAACTAATGACAGGAAGGGCGATGCAATTACCAGAAGGCATCATAACAGGTGGGGCTGATGTGGGCCCCTTAAAGGACAGACTACGGCGTTATGTCTTAGAGCTTAGCACCCAACTGAAGGGGATGCGCCAAGCCGTACGAGACAATCAGGAACTTCAGGATCAGGCACAGGAGGGGATCATGACACCCTCCGTGCCGTCAGCGGGCAGCAAAGTGATGCTGAAGGTCCTGCCTGACAAGCCAGGCTTCGCCCCAAAATGGAGCGGACCCTACTTTTATGTCACTCCTTAAAACCTACCTCTCACCTGCTCTAATATCTCCTTCTGTGGGTCGGTGACGATTTTTGTTTGATAATCGCTCCTGTGAAATGCCTTGGGATATTTTACTACATTAAAGGCGCTATATAAACGCAAGTTGTTGTTGCTGTAATTCCCATGGGTGTCTCGTTCCCCAACTTTAACCTCCAGCTGCCGCATTAAAGGTGCCCCTGCTATTGTGTGTGAAAACATTTAACCAACAGTAACCCGCAGCCCGGGAAGAGGCAGTGTGTGTACCAGGGCAGGCATTACCTTCACCTTTCCTGCTGTTCCTTTGCCTGATTATCTCTGACCATAAACCCCAGGGGCCCGACCTCAGAGAAGCCCCCAAACCCCAGGACCCGACCCCAGAACCCCAGCACCCCGACCCCAGAACCCCAGCACCCCGACACCAGAACCCCAGGACCCCAGCACCCCGACCCCAGAACCCCAGCCCCAGCACCCCAGAACCCCAGGACCCCAGCACCCCGACCCCCAGCACCCCGACCCCAGAACCCCCGGAACCCCAGGACCCGACCCCAGGACCCCGACCCCAGAGCCCCCAAACCCCAAGACCCGACCCCAGAACCCCAGGGCACTGCCCAGCCCCCAGCCCCCAGCCCCCAGCCCTCCTCGCTCTCTCCTACCTTTACACTGACATTTCTTCATTCTCTCGCCGTTGTTTTCGGAGTTCCTCGCCCGTCTCTTCCGGCCGAGAATGCGCTGTTGAACGAC
>JASTWF010002698.1:0-18789 GCA_030390025.1 Squalus acanthias
AAGGCGGCCTTCGAGACACACGACAACGCAAAATCGTCGAGCAGAAACCGATAGCCAAGTTCAGTACCCATGAGGACGGCCTCAACCGGGATCTTGGGTTCATGTCACGCTACATGTAACCCCACCTGACGTAGAGTCATCCAGACTCGAGTCGTCGTTGGCTTGTTCTCTCTACACAGATGCGGCCGGACCTGCTGTGATTTCCAGCAAAAAAAGTTTTTTGTTTTCCATACAGACCCCAGCATCTGCCACATTGTCTTTGATGTAATGTTTTCCTGACTGACCTGCTTTGGACACCATCCACACCTTTGATTGCCGTGATTATCTCTCTGCCGAGGTGTGATAAAGGGCAGTTGGAAAGATTAACTGCAATCATCTGGCAGTGTTCTCTGACTATATATGCTGTGCCTATATGCATCTCTTCACTTCACCTGACGAAGGAGCAGTGCACCGAAAGCTTGTGATTTCAAATAAAACTGTTGGACTATAACCTGGTGTTGTGCGACTTCTCACATTTGTCCACCCAGTCCAACACCGGCATCTCCACATCTTCACACAAAGGGTAGTGAAGATCTGGAACTCTCTCCCTTAAAAAGCTATTGAGGCTGGGGGTCAATTGAAAATTTCAAAACTGAGATTGATAGATTTTTGTTGTGTAAGGTTATTAAGGGTTACGGAACCAAGGCGGGGAGATGGAGTTAAGATACAGATCAGCCATGATCTAATTGAATGGTGGAACAGGCTCGAGGGGCTGAATGGCCTCTTCCTGTTCCTATGTAACATTCAAAGAAAAATCTTAAAGGGACAGAGTGTGGAGAAATGGGACAAGATTAGACAGGTCCTATGTTGGACTGGCAGATGCTGTGAATCATGTTCTAAATCATTACTATTCACAACAACAGCTGAACCAAGCTGACTTGACCTCAAGGTTAAACTTATCACAATATGAGAGAGGCCACGTCCCACTATGAGTCTTGTACTGGAAATGACAGGGACTCAGTCACTCGAACTCACAGCTCGAAACACTCATTAAAAACCATTTCCTAAACTGTAGGTTTCTAAATGGACTTCACCTTCAGCTTCGAAATAACCCATAATATGGAAATAAAATGATAAATTATCTGAAATTTTGACTAAACTTGTCGGGAGACTGTAGGTGTCAGTGACTCACTCTGAGTAAAGGTTTCGAGTGTTCGGAGGCTTGCCAGATCTGAACTGGCCTGGGCTCCAATGAGGCCATTCAAAAGCTTAAAGGGAGGAATTTCCCAGGAAAGCTCAGGAGCTGCCTCAACATGACCCTTGACTGGGAGGGTGTTGTCCATATTTGGGGACAGGGCTGCTCAGACATTCCGTCTCCTGCTCCACAAAAATAAAAGGTATCAGGCAGTTTTTGAGATGGTACCAAGTGAGCGGATTTGTACTTCAGGGTTGCAAGTGGGATGCTTATTTTATTACCCTTCGGGATGTGGGCATCGCTGGCAAGGCCAGCATTTATTGCCCATCCCTAATTGCCCTTGAGAAGGTGGTGATGAGTTGCCTTCTTGAAACGCTGCAGTCCGTGTGGTGAAGGTGCTCCCATAGTGCTGTTAGGTAGGGAGTTCCAGGATTTTGACCCAGCGATGATGAAGGATCGGCGATATACATCTAAGTCAGGATGGTGCGTGACTTGGAGGGGAACTTGGAGGTGGTGGTGTTCCCATGCGTCTGCTGCCCTTCTCCTTCTAGGTGGAAGAGGTCGCGGGTTTGGGAGGTGCTGTTGAAGAAGCCTTGGCGAGTTGCTGCAGTGCATCTTGTAGATGGTACACACTGCAGCCACGGTGCGCCGGTGGTGGAGGGAGTGAATGTTTAAGGTGGTGGATGGGGTGCCCATCAAGCAGGCTGCTTTGTCCTGGATGGTGTCGAGCTTCTTGAGTGTTGTTGGAGCTGCACTCATCCAGGCAAGTGGAGAGTATTCCATCACACTCCTGACTTGTGCCTTGTAGATGGTGGAAAGGCTTTGAGAGTCAGGAGTTAAGTCACTCACCGGAGAATACCCAGCCTCTGACCTGCTCTTGTTGCTACAGTATTTATGTGGCTGGTCCAGTTAAGTTTCTGGTCAATGGTGACCCCCAGGATGTTGATGGTGGGAGATTTGACAATGGTAATCCATTGAATGTCAAGGGGAGGCGGTTAGACTCTCTCTTGTTGGAGATAGTCATTGCCTGGCGTGAATGTTACTTGCCACTTATCAGCCCAAGCCTGAATGTTGTCACGGACTGCTTCATTATCTGAGGAGTTGCGAATGGAACTGAACACAGTGCAATCATCAGCGAACATTCCCAATTTTGACCTTATGCTGGAGGGAGAGTCATTGATAAAGCAGCTGAAGATGGTTGGGCCTAAGACACTGCCCTGAGGAACTCCTGCAGCAATGTCCTGGGGCTGAATTGATTGGCTTCCAGCGATCACAACCATCTTCTATGTCAGTCATAGGACCCCGATTTGCTTATTCAAAGTGGTCTCTCACCCAAAACAGAGGGAGCGCCAGAGATCATCTAAAGATGGTGGCAGTCGCAGATCCAGTGTAAATGACCTGACGCCATGTTCAGGCAATCACACCACTAACATCAGGTGGTCGCAGGTAAAATTGGCTTTGTGATCTTATCGCAGCAGGAGATGGATAGCTTTAAGATAATGTCACTTACCAGAATCTGCTATGTGATTCATTCCGCGCACTCCCATTCATTCTGGGATACAGATGCAGAATCACCTTCACGTTGCTAATCTCACATGGGACATGAGTTCAAATCCCACCACGGCAGCTGGGGAATTTAAATTTAGCGAATGAAATAAATCTGGAATAAAAAGCTAGTATCAGTAATGGTAACCATGAGACGAGCGGATTGTCGTAAAAACCCATCTGGTTCACTAATGTCCTTTAGGGAAGGAAATCTGCCGTCCTTACCTGGTCTGGTCTATATGTGACTCCAGACCCACAGCAATGTGGTTGACTCTTAACTGCCCTCTGAAATGGCCTAGCAAGTTACTCAGTTGTAACAAACCGCTATGAGAAACAATAATAAGAATGAAACCAGACGGACCACCCAGCATCGACCTAGGCACCGACTTCAGACAGGACAGCAGCACACCCAGCCTTGTCGACCCTGCAAAGTCCTCCTCACTAACATCTGGGGACTTGTGCCAAAATTGGGAGAGCTGTCCCACAGACTAGTCAAGCAACAGCCTGACACAATCATACTCACAAAATCATACCTTTCAGCCAATGTCCCAAACTCCTCCATCACTATCCTTGGGTATGTCCTGTCCCACCGGCAAGACAGACCTACCAGAGGTGGCGGCACAGTGGTATACAGTCGGGAGGAAGTGGCCCTGGGTGTCCTCAACATTGACTCCGGACCCCATGAGGTCTCATAGCTTCAGGTCAAGCATGGGCAAGGAAACCTCCTGCTAATTACCACCTACCGCCCTCTCTCAGCTGATGAATCAGTACTCCTCCATGTTGAACACCACTTGGAAGAAGCACAGAGAGTAGTAAGGGCACAGAATGTACTCTGGGTAGGGGACTTCAATGTCCATCACCAAGAGTGGCTCAGTAGCACCACTACTGACCAAGCTGGCCGAGTCCTGAAGGACATAGCTGCCAGGCTGGGCCTGCGGCAGGAGGTGAGAGAACCAACACGAGGGAAAAATCTAATTGACTTCGTCCTCACCAATCTACCTGTCACAGATGCATCTGTCCATGACCACCGCACAGTCATTGTGGAGACAAAGTCCCGTCTTCACCCTGAGGACACCCTCCATCATGTTGTGCGGCACTACCACCGTGCCAAATGGGATAGAGTCAGAACAGATCTAGCAGCTCAAAACAGGGCATCCATGAGGTGCTGTGGGCCATCAGCAGCAGAATTGTATTCCACCACAATCTGTAAGCTCATGGCCCGGCATATCCCTCACTCTACCATTACCATCAAGCCAGGGGACCAACCCTGGTTCAATAAGGAGTGTAGAAGAGCATGTCAGGAGCAGCACCAGGCGTACCTAAAAATGAGGTGCCAACCTGGGGAAGCTGCAACACAGGACTACATGCATGCTAAAAAGCAGAAGCAGCATGCTATAGACAGGGCTAAGCGATCCCACAATCAACGGATCAGCTCAAAGCTCTGCAGTCCTGCCACATCCAGTCGTGACGGTGGTGGACAATTAAACAACTAACGGGAGGAGGAGGCTCCATGAACATCCCCATCCTCAATGATGGTGGAGCCCAGCACGTAAGTGCAAAAGACAAGTCTGAAGCGTTTGCAACCATCTTCAGCCAGAAGTGCCAAGTGATGATTCATATCAGCCTCCTCCTGAGGTCCCCACCACCACAGAAGCCAGTCTTCAGCCAATTCGATTCACTCCACGAGATATCAAGAAACGGCTGAGCGCACTGGCTACAGCAAAGGCTGTGGGCCCCGACAACATCCCGGCTTCGTGCTGAAGACTTGTTCTCCAGAACTAGCCGCATCTCTAGCCAAGCTGTTCCAGTACAGCAACAACACTGGCATCTATCCGACAATGTGGCAAACTGTCCAGGTATGTCCTGTCCACAAAAAACAGGAGAAATAAAATCCAACCAATTACCACCCCATCAGTCTACTCTCAATCATCAGCAAAGTGATGGAAGGTGTCATCGACAGTGCTATCAAGCGGCACTTACTCACCAATAACCTGCTCACCGATGTTCAGTTTGGGTTCCGTCAGGACCACTCGGCCCTAGACCTCATTACAGCCTTGGTCCAAACATGGACAAAGGAGCTGAATTCCAGAGGTGAGGTGAGAGTGACTGCTCTTGACAACAAGGCAGCATTTGACCGAGTGTGGCATCAAGGAGTAAAACTGAAGTCAATGGGAATCAGGGGGAAAACTCTCCACTGGCTGGAGTCATACCTAGCACAAAGGAAGATGTTGGAGGTCAATCATCACAGCCCCAGGACATCGCTGCAGGAGTTCCTCAAGGCAGTGTCCTAGGCCCAACCATCTTCAGCTGCTTCATCAATGACCTTCCCTCCATCATAAGGTCAGAAGTGGGGATGTTCGCTGATGATTGCACAGTGTTCAGCTCCATTCGCAATTCCTCAGGTAATGAAGCAGTCCATGCCCGCATGCAACAAGACCGCATTACACCGCGAGTGGTGATGACCTGGAATTCGCTGCCGATGGACGTGGTGGAAGCGGAGACACTCAATGTTTTCAAGGGGAGACTGGATAGGCACTTGAGGGAAATAAACTTGCAGGGCTACAAGAATAGAGCGGGGGAATGGGACTGACTGGATTGCTCTACAGAGAGCCGGCACGGACTCAATGGGCCGAACGGCCTCCTTCTGTGCCATTATGACTCTACGACTCTATGACCTGGACGACATTCACGGTTGGGCTGATAAGTGGCAAGTAACATTCACACCACACAAGTGCCAGGCAATGACTATCTCCAACAAGCGAGAGTCTAACCACCACCCCTTGACATTCAACGGCATTACCATCACCGAATCCCCCATCATCAACATCCTGGGGGTCACCATTGACCAGAAACTTAACTGGACCAGCCACATAAATACTGTGGCAACAAGAGCAGGTCAGAGGCTAAGTATTCTGCGGCGAGTGTCTCATCTCCTGACTCCCCAAAGCCTTTCCACCATCTACAAGGCAGAAGTTAGGAGTGTGATGGAATACTTTCCACTTGCCTGGATGAGTGCAGTCCTAACAACACTCAAGAAGCTCACCACATGGACTGCAGCGGTTTAGGAAGGCGGCTCACCACCACCTTCTCAAGGGCAATTAGGGATGGGCAATAAATGCTGGCCTTGCCAGAGATGCCCACATCCCATGAATGAATAAAAAGTAATCATCCAGGACAAAGCAGCCCACTTGATTGGCACCCCATCTACCACCTTAAACATTCACTCCCTCCACCACCGACACACCATGGCTGCAGTGTGTACCATCTTCAAGATGCACTGCAGCAACTCGCCAAGGCTTCTTTGACAGCACCTCCCAAGCCCACAACCTCTACCACCGAGAAGGACAAGGGCAGCAGGCGCATGGGAACACCATCACCTCCAATGTTCCCCTCCAAGTCACACACCATCCTGACTTGGAAATATATCGCCGTTCCTTCATCGTCACTGGGTCAAAATCCTGGAACTCTCTTCCTAACAGCACTGTGGGAGCACCTTCACCACACGGACTGCAGTGGTTTAAGAAGGCAGCTCACCACCACCTTCTCAAGGGCAATTAGGAATGGGCAATAAATGCTGGCCTTGCCAGCGACACCCACATCCCGGGAATGAACAAGGAGAAGAAGCAGTTCAATAGGAGAACCAGTGCACTGTCGCAAGTAGTTTAACAGAGGATTTCCGTGCATTAAAAGAAAGACCTGCATTTATTTAGCACCTTTCATGACCTCAGGACGTCCCAAAGCGCTTTACTGCCAATTAAGTACTTTGAAATGTGGTCACTGCTTTAATGTAGGAAACACAACAGCCAAATTGCGCACAGCAAGATCCCACACACAGCAATGCGTTAATGACCGGATAATCTGTTTTAGTGTTGGTGAGGGATAAATATACCAGGGAGAACGCCCCTGCTTTTCTTCGAAAATAGTGCCGTTGGATCTTTTACGTCCACCGGAGAGGGCAGACAGGGCCTCGGTTTAACGTCTCATCTGAAAGACGGCACCTCCGACAGTGCAACGCTCCCTCAGTACTGCCCCTCCGACAATCCAGCACTCCCTCAGTACTGCCCCTCCAACAGTGCAGCGTTCCCTCAGTACTACCCCTCCGACAGTGTAGCGCTCCCTCAGTACACCCCTCCGACAGTGCAGCGTTCCCTCAGTACTGCCCCTCCGACAATCCAGCACTCCCTCAGTACTGCCCCTCCAACAGTGCAGCGTTCCCTCAGTACTACCCCTCCGACAGTGTAGCGCTCCCTCAGTACACCCCTCCGACAGTGCAGCGTTCCCTCAGTACTGCCCCTCCGACGGTGCAACACTCCCTCAGTACTGCCCCTCCGACAGTGCAGCGCTCCCTCAGTACTCCCCTCCGACAGTGCGGTGCTCCCTCAGTACTGACCCTCCAACAGTACAGCGCTCCCTCAGTACTGCCCCTCCGACAGTGCAGCGCTCCCTCAGTAATACCCCTCCAACAGTGCAGCGCTCCCTCAATACTGACTCTCCGACAGTACAGCGCTCCCTCAGTACTGCCCCTCCGACAGTACAGCGCTCCCTCAGTACTACCCCTCCAACAGTGCAGCGCTCCCTCAATACTGACCCTCCGACAGTACAGCGCTCCCTCAGTACTGCCCCTCCGACAGTGCAGTGCTCCCTCAGTACTGCCACTCTGATAGTGCAGCGCTCCCTCAGTACTGCCCCTCCGACAGTGCAGCACTCCCTCAGTACTGACCCTCCGACAGTGTGGCGCTCCCTCAGTACTACCCCTCCGACAGTACAGCGCTTCTTCAGTACTGACTCTCCAACAGTACAGCGCTCCCTCAGTACTACCCCTCCGACGGTACAGCGCTCCCTCAGTACTACCCCTCCGACAGTACAGCGCTCCCTCAGTACTGACCCTCCAACAGTGCAGCGCTCCCTCAGTACTGACCCTCCAACAGTACAGCGCTCCCTCAGTACTACCCCTCCAACAGTTCGGCGCTCCCTCAGTACTGACCCTCCAACAGTGCAGCGCTCCCTCAATACTGACCCTCCGACAGTGCAGCGCTCCCTCAGTACTGCCACTCCGATAGTGCAGCACTCCCTCAGTACTGCCACTCCGATAGTGCAGCACTCCCTCAGTACTGCCACTCCGATAGTGCGGCACTCCCTCAGTACTGCCCCTCCGACAGTGCGGCGCTCCCTCAGTACTGACCCTCCAACAGTGCAGCGCTCCCTCAGTACTGACCCTCCAACAGTGCAGTGCTCCCTCAGTACTGCACTGGGAGTGTAGGCCGTAGCTTAACAGGAGAATCATTGCATTTTGTCCCAGTTTCTCCTTCATCAAGTTTTTGCTTTGCGGCTCTGTCTTCCTCACGATAATCTTAAAAACCGCCATCGCAGCCTCAACAACCTTCTCTGTTTTATTGCAATAAAATCTCTGGCCTCTGATTTCTGAGACAGGAGAAATTATTATGGGGAATAAGGAAATGGCAGAAACGTTAAACAAATATTTTGTATCTGTCTTCACAGTAGAAGACACAAAAAGCATACCAAAAATAGTGGGGAACCAAGAGTCTAATGAGGGTGAGGAACTTAACGTAATTAATATAAGTAAAGAAAAAGTACTAGAGAAACTAATGGGACTAAAAGCCGACAAATCCCCTGGACCTGACGGCCTACATCCTAGGGTTCTAAAAGAGGTGGCTGCAGAGATAGTGGATGCATTGGTTTTGATCTTCCAAAATTCCCTAGATTCTGGAACGGTCCCAGTGGATTGGAAGGTCGCAAATGTAACACCGCTATTCAAGAAAGGAGGGAAAGAAAAAACAGGGAACTACAGGCCAGTTAGCCTGACATCAGTCGTCGGGAAAATGCTGGAATCCATTGTTAAGGAAGTGGTATCAAGTCACTTAGAAAATCATAACATGATTAGGCAGAGTCAACATGGTTTTATGAAAGGGAAATCGTGTTTGACAAATTTATTTGAGTTTTTTGAGGATGTAACTAGCAGGGTAGATAAAGGGGAACCAGTGTCTGTAGTATACAGTATTTGGATTTCCAAAAGGCATTCGATAAGGTGCCACAAAAAAGGTTATTACACAAGATTAGGGCTCATGGGTTTGGGGGTAATATAGTAGCATGGATAGAGGATTGGTTAACGGACAGAAAACAGAGAGTAGGAATAAACAGATCTTTTTCAGGTTGGCAGGCTGTAACTAGTGGGGTGCCGCAAGGGGCCTCAGCTATTTACAATCTATATTAATGACTAGATGAAGGGACCGAGTGTAATGTATCCAAGTTTGCTGATGATACAAAGCTAGGTGGGATACTAAGCTGTGAGGAGAACACAAAGAGTCTGCAAAGGGATATAGATAGACTAAGTGAGTGGGCAGTAAGGTGGCAGATGGAGTATAATGTAGGGAAATGTGAGGTTATTCACTTTGGTAGGAAGAATAGAAAAACAGAATATTTTTTAAATGGTGAGAAACTTTCAAATGTTGGTGTTCAGAGAGATTTGGGTGTCCTCGTGCAAGAAACACAGAAAGCTAGCATGCAGGTACAGCAAGCAATAAGGAAGGCAAATGGCATGTTGGCTTTTATTGCAAGGGGGTTGGAGTATAAGAGTAAGGAAACATAGAAACATAGAAACTAGGAGCAGGAGTAGGCCATTCGGCCCGTCGAGCCTGCTCCACCATTCAATACGATCATGGCTGATCATCCAAATCCAGTACCCTGTCCCTGCTTTCTCACACAGAATCCCCATCGAGCCTGCACCGACACATATCCCACCCTATCCCCTACAATTGTACAATTGTACAGGGTCTTGGTGAGACCACACCTGGAGTACTGTGCACAGTTTTGGTCTCCTTATCTAAGGAAGGATATACTTGCCTTGGAGGCAGTGCAATGAAGGTTCACTAGACTGATTCCTGGGATGAGAGGGCTGTCCTATGATGAGAGATTGTGTAGATTGGGCCTATACTCTCTGGAATTTAGAAGAATGAGAGGTGATCTCATTGAAACACACAAGATTCTGAAGGGGATTGACAGGGTAGATGCTGAGAGGTTGTTTCCCCTGGCTGGAGTGTCTAGAACTAGGGGGCATAGTCTCAGGATACGGGGCCGGCCATTTAAGACCGAGATGAGGAGGAATTTCTTCACTCAGAGGGTTGTGAATCTTTGGAATTCTCTGCACCAGAGGGCTGTGAATGCTGAGTCTTTGAATATATTCAAGGCTGAGATCGATAGATTTTTGGACTCTAGGGGAATCAAGGGATATGGAGATCGGGCAGGAAAGTGGAGTTGAGGTCGATGATCAGTCATGATCTTATTGAATGGTGGAGCAGACTCGAGGGGCCGTATGGCCTACTCCTGCTCCTATTTCTTATGTCTTATGTTCTCAAGTGCGTATGGGACTCCCCTGTCCTGGGAGCGAGTTTGATGCACTTCTCTTTTTAGGCAGTCCCTCGGAACCGAAGATGACTTGCTTCCACATTAAAAATGAGTTCTCAGGTGACTGATGAGTCCAATGCGGGACCTACAGTTTCTGTCACAGGTGGGGCAGATGGTGGTTGAAGGGGCGGGTGGGAGGGGTGCTTGGGTTGACATGCGCTCCTTCCGCTGTTTGCGCTTGGCTTCCGCTTGCTCCCGGCGAAGAGACTCGAGGTATTCGGCGCCTTCTCGGATGCTTCTCCTCCACTTTGTACGGTCTTGGGCCAGGGATTCCCAGGTGTCAGTGGGGATGTTGCACTTTTTCAAGGAGGCTTTGAGGGTGTCCTTGAAGCGTTTCCTCTGCCCACCTGGGGCTCTCTTGCCGTGTCGGAGCTCCGAGTAGAGCGCTTGTTTTGGGAGTCTCGTATCGGGCATGCGGACAATGTGACCCGTCCATCGGAGCTGATCGAGCGTGGTCAGAGCTTCGATGCTGGGGATGTTGGCCTGAGCGAGAACACTGACGTTGGTGCGCCTAGCCTGCCAATGGATTTGCAGGATCTTGTGGAGGCAGCATTGGTGGTACCCCTCCAGTGCTTTGAGGAGCCTGCTGTACATAGTCCATGTCTCTGAGGGATACAGGAGGGCGGGTATCACTGCTGCTCTGTAGACCATGAGCTTGGTGCTGGGTTTGAGGTCCTGGTCTTCAAACACTCTCTTCCTCAGGCGACCGAAGGCTGTACTGGCACACTGAAGGCGGTGTTGGACTTCGTCATCGACGTCTGCCCTTGTTGACAGTATGCTCCCGAGGTATGGAAAGTGGTCCACGTTGTCCAAGGCCTCGTCGTGGATTTTGATAATCGGGGAGCGGTACTGTGTGGCGGGGGCAGGTTGGTAGAGGACCTTTGTCTTACGGATGTTTAGTGTAAGGCCTATGCTCTCGAGGGGCCGTATGACCTACTCATAGAAACATAGAATCTAGAAGCAGGAGTAGGCCATTCGGCCCGTCGAGCCTGCTCCACCATTCAATACGATCATGGCTGATCATCCAAATCCAGTACCCTGTCCCTGCTTTAATCCCCACAGTACACATATCCCACCCTACCCCCATAACCCCACGTATTTAATTCCCCCTAACATATCCCATCCTATCCCCATAACCCCACATATTTAATCCCCCCTTAACACTAAGGGTCAATTTATCATAGCCAAATCAACCTAACCCGCACATTTTTGGTCACTCCTGCTCCTATTTCTTATGTCTTATGTTCTTAAGTGCGTATAGGACTCCCCTGTCCTGGGAGCGAGTTTGATGCACAGTGAAGCGCTGAGAGAGGAAGTCAGGTCCAGGAGATGGAGAACTGCAGTTAGCACAGGAGGTTGGACAGCTGGTGAAAGATGGCGTCTCCCACTGATTGAGCTAAGCTGAAATAATTAAGGTGCTTTTAGGGCTGATGTACATCAGCGTCGAAACACTCAGTTTTTCACTGGCCAGCTGAGTAACGAGCTGTGTCTGAACTGCCCCAGCCAGCGCTCAGACACTCAGACTGCTGTTTCCTAAAGTGAAGGTGCAGATGATACTGCAATTCCCGTTTTATGCAGAGATGTTTGTAGCATTGACTTGATTTTCACATGAACTTGTTCAAATGTTACTGAAACTTGCTGTTTTATCAAACTCCCTTGCAGTACAGCAAAACACCCCAGAATCTGAGACACCGCGAGCGGCCTTTCCCAGAACTCTGTTACTGTTGCATAATCCAGGGAAATCTCATCCTACTAATTTTAATCAGCATTCAGTTTCTCTCAGATCAACACTGCTTAATGCTGGATCAAGAGCTGGAATCGCGCTGATCCCCCACCACAGCTAAAGGAACTCAGGAGCTGATTTACAGGCTGCCGCCCAATGAAGACCCCAGGAAAATGGCAACCGGTGAGATCGGGGCAGGATCGGGGCAGTAATGAGAAGGAAAACCGAGTGGGAATGGGGCGGGCTCGGGAGTGGGAAGTGCAGCGCTGTGGTTTTAGGACCGCTACTGCCTCATTCCTGCAGGGAAATCAGCCCAGTTCACTTTCTGGCAGCAGACACTGATCAGAAGCAGAAACCCCAGCCGATTATTTTCTCCATCCCTAATCGAGGGGCTCTGAGACCAGTTGTGAACTCAACCACTGCAGCACAAACTCGAGGCGGGGTCTGGTCCGTCTGGCTCAGCACCACAGGGTGCAATCAACCGCGCAGCCACTGGGCGGCGCTCACTCCACAATATCCAAAACTGTGTCCGGATTCTGCAGATTATAAACCTGAAGATTGGGAAATTGATGAGTGCCCGGACACTGGCTAACACCTTTACAGACACACACAGGCATGCACACACATATATGCATAAAGACCCAAGCTGGCAACCGTGTAAACACACACAGACATGCCGCACACAGACAGAGGGAAAGGTAGCGTAGTGGTGATGTCACTGGGCTAGTAATCCAGAGACGTCAATTCAAATTCAGTTAATTAAATAAAGCTGGTATCAGTAATGGTGACCATGAAACTGTCAGATTGTCGTAAAAATCCATCTGGTTCACTAATGTCCTTTAGGGAAGAAAATCTGCCGTCCTTACCTGGTCTGGCCTATATGTGACTCCAGACCCACACCAACGTGGTTGACTCTTAACTGCCCTCTGAAATGGCCTAGCAAGCCACTCAGTTGTAACTAACCACTACGAAACATAATAAGAATGATCCATGGTCCATCTCCGACTCTTCCCTTCCCTTCCTCGACTTCTCCGTCTCCATCTCTGGGGATAGGTTATTGACAAACATTCACGACAAGCCCATTGACTTCCCACAGCTACCTGGACTACACTTCCTCCCACCCCGCTTCCTGTAAGGACTCTATTCCATTCTCCCAGTTTCTCCATCTCCGCCGCATCTGCTCTGACGATGCCACCTTCCATACCAGTGCTTCCGACATGTCTTCCTTTTTCCTCAACCGAGGATTCCCCTCTACGGTGGTTGACACGGCCCTTGACCGTGTCCGTTCTATCTCCCGCACTTCTGCCCTCACCCCTGCCCCTCCCTCCCGGAACCACGATAGGGTTCCCCTTGTCCTCACCTTTCACCCCACCAGCCTCCACATTCAACGGATCATCCTCCGCCATTTCCGCCACCTCCAGCGTGATCCCACCACCAAATGCATCTTCCCCTCACCTCCCCTTTCAGCATTCCGTAGGGACCGCTCCCTCCGTGACACCCTAGTCCACTCCTCTATCACCCCCAACACCCCTTCCCCTTCGCCCGGCACCTTCCCGTGCAAGCGCAGGAGATGCAACACATGCCCTTATACCTCCCCCCTTCCCACTGTCCAGGGCCCCAAACACCCCTTCCAGGTGAAACAGCGATTTACTTGTACTTCTTGCAATTTAGTATACTGTATTCACTGCTCACAATGCGGTCTCCTCTACATTGGGGAGACCAAACGCAGATTGGGTGACCGCTTTGCGGAACACCTCCGTTCAGTCCGTAAGGGGGACCTTGAGCTTCCGATCGCCTGTCACTTTAATTCTCCGCTCCACTACCACTCAGAACTCACCGTCCTCGGCCTCTTGCATTGTTCCACGGAAGCTCAGCGTAAGCTCGAGGAACAGCACCTCATTGTTCGATTAGGCACTTTACAGCCTTCTGGACTCAACATAGAATTCAACAATTTCAGATCATAACCTCGGCCCCTATCACATATATATATATATTTTATCCACACTTTTTGTTTGTGCCTTCTGTTCTTCTCTCCCACATGGCAGCTGTCTTTCATTCTGCCAGCGCAATTCACACTTCATCTAGAGCCATCCTTTGTTTCTTAACCTGTCCCATTACCATCTCCTTTTGCCTTGAATATCTCTTAATGTCTCTTAACCTCTCCTGCCTTCTATCCTATCATAGACCTTCCCTTTTGTTCTTTCATCCCCTACCCCCTTTCCCCACCCCTGCACTTGCTTAAAAATCTGTTCCATTTCCTGCTTTTTTCCAGTTCTGATGAAAGGTCATCGACCTGAAACGTTAACTCTGTTTCTCTCTTCACAGATGCTGCCTGACCTGCTGAGTGTCTCCAGCATTTTCTGTTTTTATTATATAATAAGAATGAAACTGGACGGACCACCCGGCATCGACCTCAACACCGGCTACGGACACAGCAACGGCACACCCAGACCAGTTGACCCAGCAAAGTCCTTCTCACCAACATCTGGGGACTTGTGCCTGACAGTCACACTCACAAAGTCATACCTTTCAGCCAATGTCCCAAACTCCTCCATCACCATCCCTGGGTTTGTCCTGTCCCACTGGCAGGACAGACCCACCAGGGGTGGCGGCACAGTGGTATACAGTCGGGAAGGAGTGGCCCTGGGAGTCCTCAACATTGACTCCGGACCCCATGAAGTCTCATGTCTTCAGGTCAAGCATGGGCAAGAAAACCTCCTGCTGATTACCACCTACCGCCCTCCCTCAGCTGATGAATCAGTACTCCTCCATGTTGAACACCACTTGGAAGAAGCACTGAGAGTAGCAAGGGCACAGAATGTACTCTGGGTGGGGGACTTCAATGTCCCAAGAGTGGCTCGGTAGCACCACTACTGACCGAGCTGGCCGAGTCCTGAAGGACATAACTGCCAATCTGGGCCTGCGACAGGTGATGAGAGAACCAACACAAGGGGAAAAACCTACTTGATCTCGTCCTCACCAATCTACCTGTAGCAGATGCATCTGTCCATGATAGTATTGGTAGCAGTGACCACCGCACAGTCATTGTGGAGACAAAGTCCCGTCTTCACACTGAGGACACCCTCCATCGTGTTATGTGGCACTACCACTGTGCTAAATGGGATAGATTCAGAACAGATCTAGCAGCTCAAAACTGGGCATCCATGAGGCACTGTGGATCATCAGGCTAAGCGATCCCACAATCAACGGATCAGATCAAAGCTCTGCAGTCCTGCCACATTCAGTCGTGAATGGTGGTGGACCATTAAACAACTAACGGGAGGAGGAGGCTCCATGAATATCCCCATCCTCAATGATGGTAGAGCCCAGCATGTGAGTGCAAAAGACAAGGCTGAAGCGTTTGCAACCATCTTCAGCCAGAAGTGCCGAGTGGATGATCCATATCGGCCTACTCCCGAGGTCCCCACCATCACAGAAGCCAGTCTTCAGCCAATTCGATTCACTCCACGTGATATCAAGAAACGGCTGAGCGCACTGGATACAGTAAAGGCTGTGGGCCCCGACAACATCCTGGCTGTCGTGCTGAAGACTTGTGCTCCAGAACTAGCCGTGCCTCTAGCCAAGCTGTTCCAGTACAGCTACAACACTGGCATCTATCCGACAATGTGGAAAACGGCCCATTTCCTGTCAAGCAGGACAAATCCAACCCGTCCAATTACCGCCCCATCAGTCTACTCTCAATCATCAGCAAAGTGATGGAAGGTGTCATCGAAAGTGCTATCAAGCAGCACTTACTCACCAATAACCTGCTCACTGATGCCCAGTTTGGGTTCCGCCAGGACCACTCGGCTCCCGACCTCATTACAGCCTTGGTCCAATCATGGTCAAAGGAGCTGAATTCCAGAGGTGAGGTGAGAGTGACTGCCCTTGACATCTCTATCTGAATGCACGTAGCATTCGTAACAAAATAGACGAGTTAATGGCACAAATAACTACATATGGTTATGATATTGTGGCCATTACAGAAACATGGCTGCAGGGTGACAATGCCTGGGAATTAAACATACCAGGTTATTTAACGATCAGGAAGGACAGGCAGGAAGGAAGGGGAGGTGGGGTGGCTATGTTAATAAAGGAAGGAATCACTGTAATACAGAGTAATGATATTGGGTCAAAAAATCATGATAATGAAACAGTTTGGGTGGAGATAAGGAATAATAAGGGGAAAAAAACACTAGTGGGCGTAGTCTATAGGCCTCCGAACAGTTGCAACTCTGTTGGACGGAGTATCAATCAGGAAATAGTAGAGGCATGTAATAAGGGAACATCTATAATTATGGGGGATTTTAACTATCATATTAATTGGACAAATCAAATGGGGCAGGGCTGCCTTGAGGATGAGTTCATTGAGTGTATTAGGGATGGGTTTCTTGAGCAGTATGTAACTGAACCGACCAGGGGGCAAGCAACCTTAGATCTGGTCCTGTGTAACGAGACAGGATTAATTAAAAATGTCCTAGTAAAGGATCCCCTTGGAATGAGTGACCATAACATGGTTGAATTCCATATTCAATTAGAGGGTGAGAAGGTTGGATCTCAAACAAGCGTGCTAAGCTTGAATAAAGAAGACTATGAAGGTATGCGAGCGGAATTGAGTAGAGTGGATTGGGAAAATAGATTAAAGGGTAAGACGACACATGATCAGTGGTGTACATTCAAGGAGTTATTTTACAACTTCCAAAAAAAATATATTCCACTGAAAAGAAAAGGGTGTAAAAGAAAGGACAGTCATCCGTGGCTAAGTAAAGAAATTAAGGATAGTATTCGACTAAAAACAAGGGCATATAAGGTAGCGAAATCTAGTGGGAGGACAGAGGATTGGGAAAACTTTAAAAGGCAGCAAAAAATAACAAAAAGATTGATTAAGAAAGGGAAGATAGATTATGAAAGTAAATTAGCAAAAAATATAAAAACAGATAGTAAGAGTTTTTATAGTTATATAAAAAGAAAAAGGGTGGCTAAAGTAAATGTTGGTCCCTTAGAGGATGAGACCGGGAAATTAATGTTGGGAAATATGGAGATGGCAAAAACACTGAATGAATATTTTGTATCAGTCTTTACAGTAGAGGACACTAAGAATATCCCAACACTGGACAAACAGGGGGCTATAGGGGGAGAGGAGCTAAACACGATCAAAATCACTAAGGAAGTGGTACTCGGTAAAATAATGGGACTCAAGGCGGATAAATCACCTGGACCTGATGGCTTACATCCTAGAGTCTTGAAGGAAGTGGCGGTAGGGATTGTAGATGCATTGGTAATAATTTTTCAAAACTCCCTGGATTCCACTGAGGTCCCGGCAGACTGGAAAACTGCTAATGTAACACCCTTATTTAAAAAGGGCAGTAGACAGAAGGCTGGTAACTATAGACCGGTTAGCCTAACATCTGTGGTAGGTAAAATTTTGGAGTCCATTATTAAGGAAACAGTAACAGGACATTTGGATAATCATAATTTAATAGGACAAAGTCAGCATGGTTTTACGAAGGGGAAGTCATGTTTGACAAATTTGCTGGAGTTCTTTGAGGAAGTAACACATAGAGTGGATAAAGGGGAACCAGTGGACGTAGTGTATTTAGACTTCCAAAAGGCATTTGACAAGGTGCCACACAAAAGATTATTGCTTAAGGTAAAAAATCACGGGATTGGGGGTAATATTCTGGCATGGATAGAGGATTGGCTATCCAACAGAAAGCAAAGAGTTGGGATAAATGGTTCATTCTCAGACTGGCAATCAGTAACTAGTGGTGTTCCACAGGGGTCAGTGCTGGGTCCCCAACTCTTTACAATCTATATTAACGATTTGGAGGAAGGGACCAAGTGTAACATATCAAAATTTGCAGATGATACAAAGATGGGAGGGAAAGTAGTGAGTGAGGAGGACATAAAAAACCTGCAAGGGGACATAGACAGGCTAAGTAAGTGGGCAGAGATTTGGCAGATGGAATACAACACTGGAAAGTGTGAGGTGATGCACTTTGGCAGGAAAAATCCTAGAGCAATTTATTATCTTAATGGCAAGAAACTGGAGAGTACTGAAGTGCAAAGGGATCTGGGGGTCCTGGTGCACGAAACTCAAAAGGTTAGTATGCAGGTGCAGCAAGTGATTAAGAAGGCAAATGGAATGTTGGCTTTCATTGCTAGGGGGATAGAATATAAAAATAGGGAGGTATTGCTTCAGTTGTACAAGGTATTGGTGAGACCGCACCTGGAATACTGCATACAGTTTTGGTGTCCTTACTTAAGGAAAGACATCCTTGCTCTCGAGGCAGTGCAAAAAAGGTTCACTCGGTTAATCCCGGGGATGAGGGGGTGGTCATATGAGGAGAGGTTGGGTAGATTGGGACTCTACTCATTGGAGTTCAGAAGAATGAGAGGCGATCTTATTGAAACATATAAGATTGTGAAGGGGTTGGATCGGGTGGATGCGGGGAGGATGTTCCCGATGACGGGTGAGACTAGAACTAGGGGACATAGTCTTAGAATAAGGGGCTGCTCTTTCAAAACTGAGATGAGGAGGAACTACTTCACTCAGAGGGTGGTAGGTCCATGGAATATGCTGCCACAAAAAGCTGTAGAAGCTACAACATTAATTAAATTTAAAACAGAAATAGACAGTTTCCTAGAAGTAAAGGGCATTAAGGGTTACGGGGAGCGGGCAGGAATTTGGACATGAGTCTAGGTTCGGATCGGTCATGGCCCTGTGGGTAGTGGAGCGGGCCCAGGGACCGTGTAGCCTGATTCTGTTCCTATTTCGTGTGTGCAATTCTGTTAGATGCAGGAGATGGTTCTGTGATAGATAGTAGATTGGCGGTTAGGATCAGATCAGCCATGATCTTATTGAATGGCGGAGCAGGCTCGAGGGGCCGATTGGCCTACTCCTGCTCCTATTTCTTATGTTCTT
>JASTWF010002699.1:0-18779 GCA_030390025.1 Squalus acanthias
CCCCTTCGCCTCCCCCCCAACCCCGCTCTCCCTTCGCCTCCCCCCCACCCCGCTCTCCCTTCGCCTCCCCCCCCACACCGCGCATGTTATTTTCAAGTGACACGGGGATAGCTATTTGGAGCAGGGAAATGTGAAAACTCCAACTTGAAGCCCCTCTCAAAAGGCCGAAGGATGCCAAGGCCTTGGAGGATGCAGAGGAGATGGACCAGAATGGTACCAGGGATGAGGGACTTCAGTGAGGTGGAGAGACTGGAGAAGCTGGGATTGTTCTCCTTAGAGCAGAGAAGGTTAAGGGGAGATTGACCAGAATGGTACCAGGGATGAGGGACTTCAGTGATGTGGAGAGACTGGAGAAGCTGGGATTGTTCTCCTTCGAGCAGAGAAGGTTAAGGGGAGATTTAATAGAGGTGTTCAAAATCATGAAGGGTTTTGATAGAGTAGATGGGGAGAAACTGTTTCCAGTGGCAGGAGGGTGGGGAACCAGAGGACACAGATTGAAGATAATCGGTAAAAGAACCAGAGGGGGAGATGAGGAGAATGTTTTTTACGCAGCGAGTTGTTGTGATCTGGAATGCGCTGCCTGAAAGGGCGGTGGGAGCAGATTCAATAGTAACTTTCAAAAGGGGAATTGGAGAAATACTTGAAGGGGAAAAATGTGCCGGGCTGTGGGGAAAGAGCGGGGGGGAGTGGGACTGATTGGAGAGCTCGTTCAAAGAGCCGGCACAGTCACGATGGGCCGAATGATCTCTTTCTGCGCTGCATCATTCCAGGATTCTATGAAGGGGCACCGTTTTAGAACGCCCAAATATGTGGAGAGTGGGGAGCCAACCCCTTCGTATAAAAGCAATCCCCCCCCCCGGACCGTGCGACTGCCGGCATTTCCCCGCGCTCTACCACGCTCCCGCCTGCCATGTTGACATTGGGAGGGGGCGGTGATGGATTAGGGCAACATTGAGGGGGGTCCGGTCGGGCGGCAGCTACGTTTTTCCCCGACTGCAGCGGCGGTCCGTGCGTTGCGATGAGCGCGCGAGCGAAGCATGAAAGCAGGAGGAAGATCGGGGAAAGCCTTCCCGGGGCTCCACGTACCAGTTGGATTGGAGGCTGCTGGATTTTCTCTTCCTTAATCGGAGGACAGGGCTTCTGCTGTGGGGAGGGGAGAGGGGTGGGGTAGAAAAAAAAAAACCACATTATCATTTATTTTCCCCCAATTCATAGAAATGCATAGAACAGACAAGCACAGAAAGAGGCCATTCGGCCCCCTAGTCTGTGCTGGTGTTTATACTCCACACGAGCCTCCTCCCATTCTATCTGCCTCACCTCAGCCTTTCAGCATATCTTTCTATTCCCTTTACTCTCATGTACACGTCTAGTTTACTTTTGAAGAATGCATCTGAGCTATTCGCCTCGACCACTCCCTGTGGCAGCGAGTTCCACATTCTCACCATTCTCTGGGGTAAAGAAGTTTCTCCTGAATTCCCCATTGGATTTATTAGTGACTATCTTATATTGATGGCCCCCTAGTTCTGGTCTCCCCCCCAACAAGTGGAAACATTCTATCTACGTCGACCCTGTCCAACCCATTCATAATTTGAAAAATCTGATCAGGTCACCTCGAAGTCTTTTCTCTGTTCCAAGGAAAACAGCCCCAACCTGTTCAATCTTGCCCGATAGCTTTATCAGTTCTGGTAACCATCCTTGTAAATATTTTTTTTGCAACTTTCTCCAGTGCTTCTATGTCCTTTTAATATTACGGAGATCAGAACACTGTGCAGTACTCCAAGTACAGCCTGATAACAGCACATGACCCCTTATTCTGAGACTGTGACCCCTGGTTCTAGACTCTCCAGCCAGGGGGAAACAGCCTCTCAGCATCTACCCTGTCAATCCCCCCTCAGAATCTTGTATGTTTCAATGAGATCACCTCCCATTCTTCTAAACTCCAGAGCGTATAGGCCCATTCTACTCAACCTCTCATCATAGGACAATCCCCCCATCCCAGGAACCAGTCTGGTGAACCTTGGTTGCACTTCCTGTAATCATAAAATGATACAGCACAGGAGGAGGCCATTCAGCCCATCGTGCCTGTGCCGGCTCTTTGAACGAGCTCTCCAATCAGTCCCACTCCCCCCTGCTCGTTCCCTGTAGCCCTGCACATTTCTCCTTTTCAAGTCTTGATCCCAATTCTCCTTTTGAAAGTTACTATCGAGTCTGCTTCCCACCGTGCTTTCAGGCAGCGCGTTCCAGATCACAACTCGCTGCGTAAAAAAACAAACTCATCTCCCCTCTCTGCTTCTTCTGCCAATGATCGTAAATCTGTTGTCCTCGGGTTACCAATGCTGCCAAACTTATGGGGAGTGAACAACATAGAACATAATTAGGAGCAGGAGTCGGCCATTCGGCCCCTCGAGCCTGCTCCGCCATTCAATAAGATCATGGCTGATCTTCGACCTCAACTCCACTTTCCCGTCCGATCCCCATATCCCTCGATTCCCCTAGAGTCCAAAAATCTATCGATCTCAGCCTTGAGTATACTCAACGATTGAGCCTCCACAGCCCCCTGGGGTAGAGAATTCCAAAGATTCACCGCCCTCTGAGTGAAGAAATTCCTCCTCATCTCAGTCCTAAATGGCCGACCCCTTATCCTGAGACTGTGACCCCTGGTTCTAGACTCCCCAGCCAGAAAAACAGCCTCTGAGCATCTACCCCGTCAATCCCCCCCTCAGAATCTTATATGTTTCGATGAGATCATCTCTCATTCTTCTAAACTCCAGAGAGTATAGGCCCAATCTACTCAATCTCGTGTGGAGCACAAACACCGGCACGCAGCAGTTGGGCCGAATGGCCTGTTTCGGTGCCCCGTTTACTCTGGGGTCCAGACTCCTGCTCCTTGGGGCTGCCGGGTGCCCACCCAGGTCCCAAGTTCAACCCTTGCTCAGCGACAACTGGCATTTATCCAGCGCCTTTAACGTAGTCAAACGTCCCAAGGGGCTTCACAGGAGCGTAAACCAGACAGAATTTGACCCCGAGCCACATAAGGAGATATTAGGGGGCAGGTGACCAAAAGCTTGGTCAAAGAGGTCGGTTTTAAGGAGGAGGAGGAGGAGTGGCTTTGAAACGTCAAGACAGGAATCGACAAAAACTGGGAGTGAGCTGAAGAATACGGGGGATGGTTACAAAAAACAAGCAAGCAGGTTATGGAAGGCTGACCAAAGTAAGTGGGATTGCGGTGGGGTGCAGGGACGACACTGACTGAGGCGGTGCAACCAAGATTCACCAGACCGATCCCTGGGATGAGAGGGCTGTCCTATGATGAGAGATTGTGTAGAATGGGCCTGTACTCTCTGGAGTTTAGAAGAATGCGAGGTGATCTCATTGAAACACGCAAGTTTCTGAGGGGGGATTGACAGGGTAGATGCTGAGAGGTTGTTTCCCCTGGCTGGAGAGTCTAGAACCAGGGGTCACAGTCTCAGGATAAGGGGTCGGCCATTTAGGACTGAGATGAGGAGGAATTTCTTCACTCAGAGGGTGGTGAATCTTTGGAATTCTCTACCCCAGAGGGCTGTGGAGGCTCAGTCGTTGAGTATATGCGATCAGCTCTGATGGACGGGTCACATCGTCCGCATGCCCGACACGAGACTCCCAAAGCAAGCGCTCTACTCGGAGCTCCGACACGGCAAGAGAGCCCCAGGTGGGCAGAGGAAACGCTTCAAGGACACCCTCAAAGCCTCCTTGAAAAAGGGCAACATCCCCCACCGACACCTGAGAATCCCTGGCCCAAGACCGCACAAAGTGGAGGAGAAGCATCCGGGAAGGCGCCGAACACCTCGAGTCTCTTCGTCGGAAGCCAAGCACGTCAACCCAAGTACCCCAACCCACCCGCCCCTTCAACCACCGTCTGCCCCACCTGTGACAGAGACCGTAGGTCCCGCATTGGACTCATCAGTCACCTGAGAACGCATTTTTAGTGTGGAAGCAAGTCATCCTCGGTTCCGAGGGACTGCCTAAGAAGGAGGAGATATTCAAGGCTGAGATCAATAGATTTTTGGACTACAGGGGAAATCAAGGGATATGGGGATCGGGCGGGAGAGTAGAGTTGAGCTCGAAGATCAGTCATGATCTTATTGAATTGTGGAGCAGGCTCGAGGGGCCGTATGGCCTACTCCTGCTTCCTATTTTTGATGTTCTGGGGAGGGAGTACGGGGTCTACAGCCTGTTCGGGGGATACAGGGCAGAGTATGAGGAATATTTACCACGGCCTTCTCCTCTTCAACTTCTTCCGACTTAATCATCTGCTCTGTTTTAATTTTCTTCTGGAAGATTGAAGGATGACAAAAAAAAATGTTTAGAAGAAATATGCACTTACACACACGGACACAAACACACTTAAAAACGCAGGCGCACGTACACATGCAGCTGCACACGTGCCGCGCACCGACAGCACCGCGCCTGATCACTGCTTTCAGGCAATTCCGCTGTGTGAGGCATCACAGCCAAGGCCGACATCCAATATCCACACCTGCACTTTCCGGAGAGGAGGGGGTTGACATATGAGGAAAGGTTGAGTAGGTTGGGCCTCTACTCATTGGAATTCAGAAGAATGAGAGGCGATCTTATCGAAACATGTAAGATTGTGAGGGGGCTTGATCGGGTGGAGGCGGGGAGGATGTTTCCACTGATGGGTGAGACTAGAACTAAGGGGGCATAATCTTAGAATAAGGGGCTGCCGTTTCAAAACTGAGATGAGGAGAAACTTCTTCACTCAGAGGGTAGTAAATCGATGGAATTTGCTACCTCAGAGAGCTGTGGAAGCTGCGACATTAAATAAATTTAAAACGGAGATAGACAGTTTCCGAGCTGATAAGGGAATGAAGGGTTATGGGGAGCGGGCAGGGAAGTGGACGTGAGTCTAGGTTCGGATCAGCTATGATCCTATTGAATGGCGGAGCAGGCCCGAGGGGCCGTATGGCCGACTCCTGCTCCTACTTCTTATGTTCCAGCGGGGTGGAAAGAAATCAATGGATCGGGTCCCTGGCCGCCCTCCCATCCCAAAAACCCAGCCGAGTGTCCAGCGGTGGAGATCCAACGACTGGACCCCGGGCTGAGGGGTGTCCAGCTTGACCTGTGCGTCGAACCCGGAACTTCCCCTGGTCTGCACGGACCACAGGCCCCACCCTTGAGCAACCCCCCCCCGAGGGGGACGAGGCCGAGGCGCCCACCGCCAGGCCCAGGCTCTGGGTTGCTGCTCTGGGCCCCGGGACCACCGCCGGCAGCTCCCACCGACCCGAGGCCGCGAGAGGGTGAACCTCGGACCCAGGCCGGCAGAGGGACGATGGCAAGACGACCTTTAATATCCGCGGCGAACAGAGTGTAAGGTTTTCCTCACCGGAAGCATCTTCTCCACAACTTCACTCTCGGACTTCTTCTTCTTCTGCAGAATAAATGAGAACGAACAGAACTCAGATTCTCGGGCCGGTCTGTCACAATCTCCAAATTCAATGACCGCTTAAAGTCGTCGGGCCCAACAATCCCCAATGCCCCGTAGGGTGAGCTTGGTGCTATCACAATGGGTAAAGCACGGGGTTAGATACAGAGTAAAGCTCCCTCTACACTGTCCCATCAAACACTCCCAGGACAGGTACAGCACGGGTTAGATACAGAGTAAAGCTCCCTCTACACTGTCCCCATCAAACACTCCCAGGGCAGGTACAGCACGGGTTAGATACAGAGTAAAGCTCCCTCTACACTGTCCCATCAAACACTCCCAGGGCAGGTACAGCACGGGTTAGATACAGAGTAAAGCTCCCTCTACACTGTCCCAACAGTGCATCTTACCCTCAAACTCCTACAGCACAAACATTTCTGTTTCCCATGGCCTTCCCAGGGGAAGTTGGAAATGCAATGCCAACGATGGGTTGGGCTTTGGGCTTGATCCAACACCAAATGGATTGGGCTTGCTCAACCACCTCAATTCACATGAAGGCCTCATCAGTTCAAAAACGCACTCCTCCCCGCCACAATCCAAGAGCCTCTTCCTGCCCCATACCATGCAGCCAGCTTGCTCCAAGACCTCTTCCTCCGCCATTCACTCCCCTCTTTCCTCTTTCTGATTGAACATAATTGGCATCCAAGAACCAGAGGGGGAGATGAGGAGAATGTCTATTCCGCAGCGAGTTGTTGTGATCTGGAACGCGCTGCCTGAAAGGGCGGTGGGAGCAGATTCAACAGTAACTTTCAAACAGGGAATTGGATAAATACTTGAAGGGGAAAAATGTGCAGGGCTGTGGGGAAAGAGCAGGGGGGAGTGGGACTGATTGGAGAGCTCGTTCAAAGAGCCGGCACAGGCACGAGGGGCCTGCTTCTCTGCTGTACCATACTACAAACTCCCCCTGCTCCTCTTCCGATGAGGTACTAAACATCTACCGAACAGGCAACATCTGATTCTGAAAGAAGGCCCCCTCCGACAGTGCGGCGCTCCCTCAGTACTGCCCCTCCGACAGTGCGGCGCTCCCTCAGTACCGCCCCTCCGACAGTGCGGCGCTCCCTCAGTACCGCCCCTCCGACAGTGCGGCGCTCCCTCAGTACCGCCCCTCCGACAGTGCGGCGCTCCCTCAGTACCGCCCCTCCGACAGTGCGGCGCTCCCTCAGTACCGCCCCTCCGACAGTGCGGCGCTCCCTCGGTACCGCCTCTCCGACAGCGCGGCGCTCCCTCAGTACCGCCTCTCCGACAGCGCGGCGCTCCCTCAGTACCGCCCCTCCGACAGTGCGGCGCTCCCTCAGGACTGGCACCAGGGGGGAGTGTCGGGCCCGGATTATGGGGCTCGAACCCACGACCTGCTGACCTAAGAGGGGGGAGAGTGGGAGTGAACTGCGGCAAGGCTGGCACTCGGTGCTGAAACTCTGCGCTGGACGCCACCCGGGATGTGACATCTGCCGGGGCTGCTCTGCTCACCATTGCCTTCTTCATCCCTTGAAACTGCGACTTCACCTTTTTCTGCACAGGAAGAAAAATTAAACACTTAATTTTTTTTACAACCTCAAGTCGGCTTTAACGAGCAACTTGCTTCAATAAAAAAGACAGGCAGCATGCAGGTGGGGAGGAAACCACTATCCTCCTCGTGGACTCGCATTTCTCCAGCGCCTTTCACCATCTCAGGACTTCCCAAAGAGCTTCATTGCCAATGAAGTAGAGCCACTGTGGTCACTTGTAAAGTAGGAAACGCGGCAGCCAATTTGCGCACAGCAAGCTCCCACAAACAGCAATGTGATAATGAGCAGATCATCTGTTTTAGTGATGTTGGTTGAGGGATAAATATTGGGCCCAGGACACCGGGGAGAACTCCCCCCTGCTCTTCTTCCAATAGTGGCCGTGGGATCTTTTACATCCACCTGAGGGGGCAGACGGGGCCTCGGGTTTAACGTCTCATCCCGAAAGACAGCACCTCCGACAGTGCGGCGCTCCCTCAGTACCGCCCCTCCCACAGTGCGGCGTTCCCTCAGTACCGCCCCGCCGACAGTGCGACGCCCCATCAGTACAGACCCTCCGACAGTGCGGCGCTCCCTCAGTACCGCCCCTCCGACAGTGCGGCGCTCCCTCAGTACTGCCCCTCCGACAGTGCGGCGCTCCCTCAGTACTGCCCCTCCGACAGTGCGGCGCTCCCTCAGTACTGCCCCTCCGACAGTGCGGCGCTCCCTCAGTACAGACCCTCCGACAGTGCGGCGCTCCCTCAGTACCGCCCCTCCGACAGTGCGGCGCTCCCTCAGTACCGCCCCTCCGACAGTGCGGCGCTCCCTCAGTACCGCCCCTCCGACAGTGCGGCGCTCCCTCAGTACTGCCCCTCCGACAGTGCGGCGCTCCCTCAATACTGGCACCGGGGAAGTGTCCGGCCTGGGGGGGGGGGGGAAGAGAGGGTAAGGAGGTGTGACGGGGGGCGGGGTTGTGGGCTCGCAGCTGGATGGGCTCGAAAGCCCAGTGCACTGCGCGAGGGAATCGGTGAACACTGGACAATGTCACCGCAGCTGGGCTTCGCCGGAGGGTGTATCTGAAGAGAGCTTTCCAAAGGGGTCCAGAGGTTGGTGGGGGGGCGCGAGCGTTCCCAGCTGAAGCCCTCGAATACACACGTCACGCAGGGCGGTTAGTTGTCTGCGGCATCTGGAGCGGGCTGTCGATGGGGGGGGTGGAGGCGGTAGGAACTGCCGTGGAGAAGTGGTGCCTCCCTCCACCCACACCCACCCCCCAAGCCCAGCTGAACAGAGAGTCTGCGATGGCAGCGCGCACAGACACACACACTCTCTCACCTTTGCTTTCACTGCCGTGTTCCTGCACAGTGCCTCTGCCTTTATCTCTCTCTGCAGAAAGAAAACAGCAGGAAACAAACGTCAATCAATCACCAGCCGTGCAAATCCCCAGAGAACGGCCTTTTATAAATTGAAGCGTGGAGATGGAGCGATAGAGCGACAGAGAGAGAGAGAGAGAGAGAGAGAGAGAGGACTCGCATTTCTCCGGCGCCTTGCACAACCTCAGGACGTCCTGAAGAGCGCTTCACAGCCAATGAAGGACTTTTTTTGAAGTGTGGTCACTGTTGCAATGTAGGAAACGCGGCAGCCAATTTGCGCACAGCAAGCTCCCACAAACAGTCATGTGATAAATGACCCAGATCATCTGTTGTTAGTGATACAAACATAGAAGATAGGAGCAGGAGTAGGCCATTCGGCCCCTCGAGCCTGCTCCGCCATTCAATGAGATCATGGCTGATCATCCAAACTCAGTACCCTGTACCTGCCTTCTCCCCATATCCCTTGATCCCTTTAGCCTTAAGAAATATATCTAACTCATTCTTGAATATATTTAATGAATTGGACTCAACTGCCTTCTGTGGTAGAGAATTCCACAGGTTCTCCACTCTCTGGGTGAAGAAATTCCTCCTCATCTCAGTCCTAAATGGCTTACCCCTTATCCTTAGACTGTGACCCCTGGTTCTGGTGGGTTGAGGAATAAATATCGGCCCCAGGACACAGGGGAGAACTCTTCTTCCAACAGTGGCTGAGGGGGGGGGGGGGGGGGGGGGGCGCGGCGCACGAGGGGGTGGTCAGGTGCACGTTGGATAGATGGCAAAGGTGATGTGGATGGAGATGAGGGGAGGGGTGTGAGGCAGAGTTCAGACAAAGCGGTCGCGTCACAATCCGCGCAATCCGCCAAAGGCCTCACCAGTTTCTGACATCGCCTCTTCACGCACTTCCAGTTCTTCTTGGGCTCGGAGCTCCTGACCATGCAGCCCCGGCAAAGCCCGCAGTCCTCGCTAACCGTGCACCCGTCGCACTCGCCGCAGCCGAAACGCTGGCACGGGGAAAACAGAAGGACAACGGTGAATGCAAAGTTCGGGGTTCCTCCACACCGGTACTCTTTCGGCTGCATCGGATTACCCCCACCCTGGCTCGACAGGAGCAGAGTGGGTAGGAGTCCAATCCCGCTCCGCATCACGCAAGAGGAGCTGGCGTCACGCTCTCCACCCGAGCTCTTGCTCGCTAACCCATGCTCTCCGATCTCTGCTGACAGGCACAGGTCTGGGGTGGGTCGGTGAAACCGGTCGCAATTGGCGGCTTGTTTTCCCCCCCCCTTCCCAAATTCCTTGCGGTGAGCTGGGCTTCGGTGGCAGCTGTACAAACACACACCAGCTCCGGCCCGCGTCAGCGGCGAGGCGAGGAACGCCGCGAGTTCCCTATCTCGGCCACGCCGTCGGAGGTTGCCGGCAGTCTTCCTGCCGCGACGCCCACTGCGCCCGAATAGCCGGCCGGCCTGGGGGCAGATTTTCCAGTTTCCGCGCCCAGGAAAGGGGGGGTGGGGGCCTATCGGGAAACGCGGGCAGGGGAGGAGCGCACGCCCTTAAAGGGGCCCGCCCGCGGGAAATCAGGCGGGCTTGAATTCCCCAGTTCCCCTTTAAGAGCCCGAGATACACAGACCTAAAACAAGCACTGCTCCCATTCTTACCTTGTAATAGCTCAGCTTCCTCCCGAGCTCCCGACGCTTTGCTGAGGGGGGCGAAACAAAAAGCGAGAGATAAAGTGAGAGACACAAACACAAGATCACGACAACGCTGCAAGGCCCCAGATTATTGATTCAGCACTAATGCCAAACACACCTTCTGACTGGCGATCGCACGAATCCAATTACACAGGCACCAGGCAGCTGGGTTTCAAGGCTCCCCGGAGACACCAAGGCACCAGATCCAAGGCTCCCCCCGCCGTGTCCGGCCTCGCCGACGCTCAGGCTGTCAACCACCAGTCCCCCGCGGTAAACCGACACGCCCCCTTGCCTTTACTTAGCGTTTCCCCGACAGTCATCTCTCCTACCCCGGCAGGGGCCTTTCACACCTTGGCGTCCGGGGTCCGGGTGCACACACCCCCCCCCCCGCCCCCACCATACCGCGCCCAAGTGCCAGGAAGCGGTTGCGTATCGGCAGGCTATTCAACCGTGGTGTCGGCCGTGGCTCAGTGGGTCTCACTCTCGCCTCGGAGTCAGAAGGTCGTGGGTTCGAGCCTCCACTCCAGAGACTCGAGCCCCATAATCCAGGCCCGACACTCCCCTGATGCCAGTACTGAGGGAGCGCCGCACTGTCAGAGGGGCGGTACTGAGGGAGCGCCGCACTGTCGGAGGGGCGGTACTGAGGGAGCGCCGCACTGTCGGAGGGGCGGTACTGAGGGAGCGCCGCACTGTCGGAGGGGCGGTACTGAGGGAGCGCCGCACTGTCGGAGGGGCGGTACTGAGGGAGCGCCGCACTGTCGGAGGGGCGGTACTGAGGGAGCGCCGCATTGTCGGAGGGGCGGTACTGAGGGAGCGCCGCACTCTCGGAGGGGCGGTACCGAGGGAGCGCTGCACTGTCGGAAGGGGGGTACCGAGGGAGCGCCGTCCTGTCGGAGGGGCGGTACCGAGGGAGCGCCGCACTCTCGGAGGGGCGGTACTGAGTGAGCGCCGCATTGTCGGAGGGGCGGTGCTGAGGGAGCGCCGCACTGTCGGAGGGGCGGTGCTGAGGGAGCGCCGCAGTGTCGGAGGGGCGGTACTGAGGGAGCGCCGCACTGTCGGCGGGGCGGTACTGAGGGAGCGCCGCACTGTCGGAGGGGCGGTACTGAGGGAGCGCCGCACTGTCGGAGGGGCGGTACTGAGGGAGCGCCGCACTGTAGCGGAGGGGCGGTACTGTGGGAGTGCCGCACTGTCGGAGGGGCGGTACTGTGGGAGTGCCGCACTGTCGGAGGAGCGGTACTGAGGGACTGGAGATAAATGGACGCCAAGTCTCTCTCTCTCTCAGCGAGGCGGCGACGCCGCGGGTTTGCAATACTTGCCTCTGCACTCGGCACAGTAGAACTTCAACCTCCTCTTGCGAGCCCCGAACAGCACCCCCGGCACCCACTGCTGGCAGCCTTCACAGCACCTGCGGAAGACACGGGGACAGCACAGCACAGCGTGAGCGGCCAGTAGCAACGTCCTGATGACAGGCTGGCCCCCACTCCCAATGTTACCCCGTCTCCACCGTCCACCCCCCCGACCGCAGGCTGTACTGGGTCACACTCCCGTGCAGCAACTGCTGCTCATCAGATCAGAGAGGCACTGGAGAAGGTGCAGGGGGGCAAAAAAAAAAAGATTTTGCAAGGGTGCGCCTACAACTGAGAGGTTATAACCATCAGGAAAGATTGAACAGGTTGAGGCTCTTTTCTCTAGAAAAGAGAAGGGTGACCCAATCGAGGTCGTCAAGATTATGAAGGGGTTTCGATAGGGTAGACGTAGACAAGATGTTTCCACTTGTGGGGGAGACCGGAACTAGGGGCCATCAATATAAGATCGTCACTGATAAATCCAATGGGGAATTCAGGAGAAGCCTCTTTCCCCAGAGAGTGGTGAGAATGTGGAACTCGCTCCCACAGGGAGTGGTCGAGGCGAATAGTATGGATGCATTTAAGGGGAAGCTGGATAAACACATGAGGGAGAGAGGAATAGAAGGATATGGTGATGGGGTGAGATGAAGAGGGGCGGGAGGAGGCTGGTGTGGAGCAGAAACACCGGCACGGAGCAGAGGGGCCGAACGGCCTGTTTCTGGGCTGCAGACGCGACATAGCGCTGTCCTGGTCCCAGTGGAAGAATGCACGAGAGAGAAATAATACATTTTAAAAAGAGGCAGGAGGAGCCAGCCTTTGTGTGAAGAAGTGCTTCCTGACATCACCCCTGAACAGCCTGGCTCTAATTTGAAGGTTCTGCCCCCTTGTTCTGGACTCCCCCCACCAGAGGAAATAGTTTGTCTCGATCGAATCCTTCAATCATCTCAAACACCTCGATCAGATCACCCCTCAATCTTCTACACTCGAGGGAATACAAGACTAGTCTGTGTAACCTGTCCTCGCAATTTAACCCTTTTAGCACCCCCCCCCGGTATCATTCTGCTGAATCTGCGCTGCATTCCCGCCAAGGCCAGTATATCCTTCCTGAGGAGCAGGGGGCGGGGGGCCCAGAACTGAATGCAGAGCTTCCACATGGGAACCCGACCTCCAGTACGGTCGACCAGAGAATCTCCTGCCTCCACGGATACTCCCTGCGGGGGAACTGCTCGGTGAAAGAGCCACCTCCACGGGTCATTCACAGGCTACTTGTGGTTGCTGCGGGAGATCTGTGGATTAGCAGCAGCTTGTGAGTGGCCAGCTGAGGACGGGGGGGGGGGGGGGGGGGGGGTGGGGGGGGGGGGGGGAAGAAGGAGGTCAAGGTTACATGGTCAGAAAAAGGCAGCAACAGAATGACTGGCTTGCGAGCTGCTGACATGTGATTCCGGAGGGGCGACACATGGCCTGTGGTGTGAAAGCGCAGTCTGCAGGGAATGACAAATCATTTCCTTTCTGTGCCTCACACGTCAAGACTGAATCACAGGTTTGGGCTGATCTGTTGTCGAGATGAAGTTTCAGCTTCCCCTACAGGCAGGCAGGCTGTATGTGCGTGTGAGAGCGTGCGTGCCTCGGGGTGCATGTGCGTGCGCCTCGAAGTGCGTGTGCGTGTTTGTCAGAGTGCGCGCGCGCGTCTCGGTGCGCGTGTGGTGCATCTCGGAGTGCGTGCTCGTGCGTGTCGGAGTGCGTGCGTCTCGGAGCGCGCGCGCGTGCGACTCGGAGCGCGCGTGCGTGCAACTCGCGTGCGTCTCGGAGGGCGCGCGCGTGCGACTCGGAGTGCGTGCGTCTCGGAGCACGTGCGTCTCGGAGCACGTGTGCGTGCGTCTCGGAGTGCATGCGTCTCGGAGCGCGTGCTTCTCGGAGTGCGTGCGTCTCAGAGCGCGTGCGTCTCGCAGTGCGTGCGCGTGCGTCTCGGAGCGCGTGCGTCTCGGAGCGCGTGCGCCTCCGAGCGCGTGTGCGTGCGCGTCTCGGAGCGCGTGCGTCTCGGAGCGCGCGCGCGTGCGTCTCGGAATGCGTGCGTGTCGGAGTGCGTGCGTCTCGGAGCGCGTGCACCTCCGAGCGCGTGTGCGCCTCGGAGCCCGCGCGCGCGTGCATCTCGGAATGCGTGCGTCTCGGAGTGCGTGCGTCTCGGAGCGCGTGCACCTCCGAGCGCGTGCGCGTCACGGAGCGCGCGCTCGCGTGCGTCTCGGAGGGCGCGCGCGCGCGTCTCGGAGTGCGTGAGAGTGCGACTCGGAGTGCGTGCGTCTCGGAGCACGTGTGCGTGCGTCTCGGAGTGCATGCGTCTCGGAGCGCGTGCTTCTCGGAGTGCGTGCGGCTCAGAGCGCGTGCGTCTCGCAGTGCGTGCGCGTGCGTCTCGGAGCGCGCGCGCGTGCGTCTCGGAATGCGTGCGTGTCGGAGTGCGTGCGTCTCGGAGCGCGTGCGCCTCCGAGCGCGTGCGCGTCTCGGAGCGCGCGCGCGCGCGTCTCGGAGCGCGCGCGCGCGCGTCTCGGAGCGCGCGCGCGCGCGCGTGCGTCTCGGCGTGCGTGCGTCTCGGAGGGCGCGCGCGTGCGTCTCGGAGTGCGTGAGAGTGTGACTCGGAGTGCGTGCGTCTCAGAGCGCGTGCGTCTCGGAGCACGTGTGCGTGCGTCTCGGAGTGCATGCGTCTCGGAGCGCGTGCGTCTCGGAGTGCTTGCGCGTGCTTCTCGGAGTGCGTGCGTCTCAGAGCGCGTGAGTCTTGGAGTGCGTGCGCGTGCGTCTCGGAATGCGTGCGTGTCGGAGTGCGTGCGTCTCGGAGTGCGTGCGTCTCGGAGCGCGTGCACCTCCGAGCGCGTGTGCGTGCGCGTCTCGGAGTGCGTGCGTCTCGGAGCGCGTGCGTCTCGGAGTGCGCGCGTCTCGGCGTGCGTGCCTCTCGGAGGGCGCGCGCGTGCATCTCGGAGCGCATGCGTCTCGGCGTGCGTGCCTCTCGGAGGGCGCGCGCGTGCGTCTGAGTGCGTGCGAGTGCGACTCGGAGTGCGTGCGTCTCGGAGTGCGTGCACGTGTGACTCGGAGTGCGTGTGTCTCGGAGCACGTGCGCGTGCGTCGCGGAGCGCGTGCGTCTCGGAGGGCGCGCGCGTGCGCCTCGGCGTGCTTGCATCTCGGAGCGTGTGTGTCTTGGAGGGCGCGCGCGAGCGCCTCAGCGTGCGTGCGTCTCGGAGTGCGCGCGCGTGCGTCTCGGAGCGCGCGCGCGTGCTTCTCGGAGCGCGTGCGCGTGCGTCTCGGAGCGCGTCCGTCTCGGCGCGCGTGCGTCTCGGAGTGTGCGCGCGTGTCTCGGAGCGCGTGCGCGTGCGACTCGGAACGCGTGCGTCTCGGAATGCGTGCGCGTCTCGGAGCGTGTGCGTCTCGGAGTGTGCGCGCGTGTGTCTCGGAGCGCGTGCGTCTCGGAGCGCGTGCGCGTGCGACTCGGAGCGCGTGCGTCTCGGAATGCGTGCGCGTCTCGGAGCGCGTGCGTCTCGGAGCGCGCGCGTCTCGGAGCGCGCGCGTCTCGGAGTGCGTGCGCGTGCGTCTCGGAGTGCGTGCGTCTCGGAGCGCGCGCGCGTGTGTCTCGGAGTGCGTGCGTCTCGGCGTGCGTGTGTCTCGGCGTGCGCGCGCGTGCGTCTCAGAGCGCGTGCACGTGCGACTCGGAGTGTGCGCGCGTGTGTCTCGGAGTGCGTGTGCCTGCGACTCGGAGTGTGTGGGAGTGCGTGCGTCTCGGAGTGCGTGCGCCTGCGACTCGGAGTGCGTGCGCGTGTGGGAGTGCGTGCGTCAGTGCGTGTGCTCAACTCCCCCCACCCCGCTTTGCCTGACTTGGCTGGGATAAACTCAGTTTGTATTCCCTCGAGTGTAGAAGATTAAGGGGTGATCTGATCGAGGTGTTTGAGATGATTAAAGGATTCGATCGGGTGAATCGAGAGAAACTATTTCCTGTGGTGGGCGGAGAGCCAGGCCGTTCAGGGGTGATGCCAGGAAGCACTTCTTCACACAAAGGCTGGTGGAAATCTGCAACATCCCCCCCCCACTCCGCAAAAAGCTGTTGAGGCTGGGGGTCAATTGGCACTTTCAAGATGGAGATTGATAGTTTTTTGTTGGGTAAGGGGATATGGAGCAAAAGCGGGCAATTGGAGTTAAGATACACATCAACCATGATCTAACTGAATGGCGGAACAGGCCAGGCGGGCTGAATGGCCTCCTCCTGTGCCGATGACATCATCCTACGCGCACCAGTTGTCCTGTGACCTCGTGAATGTCGGCCGGGATTGGGGGGGGGGGGCGGGCGCACCGCGGGTGAAGCTGGCCCTCTTCTCACCCAGCATGCGCGCACACGCGCCCACTTCCAGTTGCCGTTTACTGGCTGTCCCGCGAGGAGCTGGGACGCCGTGTCACTTTTGCTCCTCCCAAATCCGAGGCGAATGTAGCCGCGCCCCTAACCAACATCAGCTGGCTTGACACAGACCAGGGGGGGTCCAACCTGGGCGAGGGATCGACTCATCCAGCTGACCGGGAGCCTTTCGGACATCCTTGGTCTGATTGGGGTGGGGGGGGCTGGGCGGGGTTGGCGGCCAAAAGCTGCGGTGAGATGGAAGGACGCGAGGGTCGAACGTCAGGGTCAGGAGTTTCACTGAGGTCAAAGGTCCAGAGGGGGGTCAAGAATTTCAGTGAGCTGGAAGGTCGGGGGTCAAGAGCTTCAGCGAGGTGGAAGGTCGGGGAGGTCAGGGGCCTCAGTGAGGTGGAAGGTCGGGGGGGGGGGGGGGGGGGCGGGGGGCAGTCAAAGCTTCAGTGGAGATGGAAGGAATTGCTGCTTCACGCAGTGCTTTAGCACGCCAGGTTACCCGGGTTACCAGCCGCCATCTTGGTGCAGGGAAGAGGGACACCGGGCAGCACGGTGCATGTGCAACCATCATGGTGCAGGGACACAGAGCAGGCGGGGCCTTCAAGGTCTGCGCTCCCAATGATCGGGGGAAGGTGGGAACGCAGGTCCGAGGCAGGGCGCTCGAGCGTGCTTCCCGGCAGCCGGTTAGAAGAAGTGGCGCTGGCTGCCGCGGATGGATTGGGGGGGGGTGGAGGGAGAAGGGGCAAGAAGGGTGGGGGCCTCCTTGAAGGGCAACAGGGAAAAGAAAGATCTGTTGTTTTCAAAGCCAGCCGCGCCATTTACATCGCGACCCGGACGTCAGCACCAGCTTTGGAAAGGGCAGGAGGGATGAAAAAAAAAATCAATGTCTTCAGAAACAAGGCTGCAAGCAATCAGAGCGCCAAATGCATCCGTACTGAGAGACAGAGAGAGAGAGAACACAAGGTCAGCAGGCGGAAAAACTCCAAGTCAAAGCTCCCGTTGTTTTCTTGAGTGGGATGAAAGCTTTTGACTATTTTTGTTTAAACAGTGAACGCTACTGGCGTCATTGAGGGGAACCAGCTGTGAACGGTTTCTGACCTAGACTCAGACTGTGGGGGGAGGGGCGGTGGGGTTGGGGTGGGGAAGAGAACAAAACAGAGATTGAAGACAAGCGACTGGCCGGTTTAAAATCAGAGGGCGGAGAGATAGACAGATAGGGGATAGGAGACATGGGTGAGAGAGAGAGAGACGCGCGCACAACGAGAGAGAGAGAGAGACACGTACACAGTGAGCCAACGAGAGAGAGACAGACACACAGTGGGGGTGAGGGGGGGGGAGGAAGAAGCTCAGACACACACAGAGCAGAGAGATCATCACAACCTAACAGTTGAAACGACGACAGCGTTCTGTGTCACTGACTGTATCTCTACTGATGTTAATCCAGCTCCCTCACACTGTCACTCAGTAACCCCTCTCCCCCAGCGCCCTGTGTTACTGACTGTATCTCTACTGATGTTAATCCAGCTCCCTCACACTGTCACTCAGTAACCCCTCTCCCCCAGCGCCCTGTGTTACTGACTGTATCTCTACTGATGTTAATCCAGCCCCCTCACACTGTCACTCAGTAACCCCAGAATGTGGAGCTCGCTACCACAGGGAGTGGTTGAGGCAAATAGCGCCGATGCCTTTAAGGGGAAGCTGGATGAATGAGGGAGACAGAAGGATACGCTGATAGGGTGAGATGAAGTAGGGGTGGGAGGAGGCTCGCGTGGAGCCGAAACATCGACACAGACCTGCTGGCTCAAATGGCCTGTTTCTGTGCAGCACATTCTGTGCCTCAGTTAGATCCCTGACATCAACGATACAACCCGTGACCTCCAAGCCCACACACTTTGCTGCGTTAGCAGAAATAAGAACCGCGGCGCCGCGCCGATTCCAGTCCGCGTTTACTCACGCGATCAGTGTGTCCAAGGGGGCGGAGGCCAAGCCCTCGGCTTCGCCGACCTTCTCCACTTTGACCTCGACGGGGGTCAGGGCGGGGGTCGTCTTCGCCGCCTTCTTCGGAGTCTGACACCAGTCCTCCTGCTCCTCCTCCCCCTCGTAGGACGAGGTGCTGAGCCTTTTCACCGCTTTTCGGATCTGTGGGAGCAAAGGACAAAAAGCCAGCCTGACTTATTGTTTTTTTGAACGCGCTCTCGGGAGGCGGGCGAGGCCCCATTCATTGCCAGTCGACTCCTAGGCCCCAGCTGTGGCTCGGCGGGTCTCCCTCTCGCCTCCAAGTCAGAAGGTCGTGGGTTCGAGCCCCCCACTCCAAAGACTCGAGCCCCGTAATCCAGGCCCGACACTCCCCCGGTGCCAGTACTGAGGGAGCGCAGCACTGTGGGAGGGGCGGTACTGAGGGAGCGCCGCACTGTCGGAGGGGTGGTACTGAGGGAGCGCCGCACTGTGGGAGGGGCGGTACTGAGGGAGCGCCGCACTGTCGGAGGGGCGATACTGAGGGAGCGCCGCACTGTCGGAGGGGCGGTACTGAGGGAGCGCCGCACTGTCGGAGGGGCGGTATTGAGGGAGCGCCGCACTGTCGGAGGGGCGGTATTGAGGGAGCGCGGCACTGTCGGAGGGGCGGTACTGAGGGAGCGCCGCACTGTCGGAGGGGCGGTACTGAGGGAGCGCCGCACTGTCGGAGGGGCGGTACTGAGGGAGCGCCGCACTGTCGGAGGGGCGGTACTGAGGGAGCGCGGCACTGTCGGAGGGGCGGTACTGAGGGAGTGCCGCACTGTCGGAGGTGCTGTCTTCTGGGATGAGACATTAAACCGAGGCCCCGTCTGCCCTCTCAGGTGAATGTAAAAGATCCCACGGCCACTATTGGAAGAAGAGCAGGGGGGAGTTCTCCCCGGTGTCCTGGGGCCAATATTTATCCCTCAACCAACATCACTAACAACAGATGATCCGGTCATTATCACATTGCTGTTTGTGGGAGCTTGCTGTGCGCAAATTGGCTGCCGCGTTTCCCACATTACAACCGCACTTCAAAAAAAAA